>JANAVB010002199.1:17104981-17282292 GCA_029216955.1 Iris pallida
CTCTATTTTTGTTACAGACAGAGAATATGCACTAATGAGTGCTGTGGATGCGATATTTTCTACCGCACAAAGAATCTTATGTAGTTGGCATATAAATCGAAATGTTCAATCACAGTGTAAGCTAAAGTTCCAAAAGGTGGATGGAAAGCTCGATAAGGTCCACTTTACTGAATTCTATAAGGATTGGGAACTTGTGTGGCGAGCCACTACCATAGACAGTTACGATACGGCATGGTACTTGTTCAAGAAGAAGTGGGGGCCGAGTAATCCGGCATGTATATCTTACATCAACGATACTTGGCTAGCACCACATAAAGAGCAATTTGTTTTAGCGTGGACCGACAAGTTGAAGCATTATGGCAAAACCACTACAAACCGGGCCGAGGGAGCACACTCAAGTTTGAAGAAACGTCTTCGGTCATCGCTTGGTAATTTTGTGTCTGTTTGGGAAGCGATGGATATGATGATATCGTCCGCCCTCCACGAGATTAAAGCATCATTTGAGATGAGTCTCAATATTACAAAACATGATCATAAGAAAGAACACATGTTGGATGCCTTAACTCACGAAGTGTCCCACAAAGCGCTGGGATTACTAATGGAGGAGATTGAGAGGGCTAAATTTGTTTGTTTTGATCCTGATATTTGTGGTTGTGCATATTGCCATTCTCTCGGCCTACCGTGTGCACATGAAATCAACTTGTATCGACGTGAAGGAAGACCAATCCCGGTAGACGATGTCGATCAACGGTGGAGACAACTGTCAATTATGCCTCCGGTTGCTCTTGAAGATGACTTCTACTCTCTGTCGCAGGTGAAACTACTCCACGCTAGATGGTGTGCCTCACTTGGACCAGAAAGACGGTCTATCGAGAACCAAATACATGAACTTGCTAACCCATCATCTACTCGATTGCAAGAGCCATCCGTTGTTTCCGCTCATAAGGGAAGACCACAGACAAGACTGACTAGCGCACAAAAGAAGAAGATCCAGTCTACTCAGAGAAATCCATCCTCATTCGAGCATGTTGATCGAATGTTTCAGAGAGCAGAAGCTAGCTTACCTTCTACTGGGTCTCAGAGGAGTAAGTTGTCCTTTTGTCGGAGGAAACAGAAAACAGTCGATGATGTTTCCGCTGACGGAGTTGAGAAACACTTACCTTCTGCTCTTGGCGTCTACAGTGACGCATTTTCGCTTGAGATACGGCACTATATATGGGTTATTGATGATGTTCCCGCTGATGGACATTGTGGATTTCATGCTCTTGCCCGACACCTTAGGTATTGTCATAAAGAAGCATGGAGACAAGTACGAGCCGAGCTTCATTCAGAGTTACAGTCACATCTTCCATTATACACCAAGTTACTCTGTATCGAAATGGTTAGTTCTTTGTTAACGAGCCTTGTTTGCAATGAGACCGTTTGTGAAAAAGCAAACTACTTATCCGTCCCTTCCGCTGCATACCTGTTTGCTAATAGGTATAGTATACCACTAGTACTTCTTTCACCTAACAATAACAATACCTTCTTTCTAATGTGCCATCCGCCGGACAACCACATTCGAACTACTCTTTCTGCAATTGGCCGTGTCGGAGAATACTTTGTCATTCCCAGATTTATTGGACATGCTCCTATTCCCCCACCAGCGAGTTCTTGGTCAAAGCATGCACCAGCTGAAGCGATCGGTTGGACGATTCCTTATTTGGGCGCAATAAATGCTTATAAGAGTTTGATGAAGATCGAGGACCCCGAAATCAGGCCCGCAGACTATTTTGATGTTGTAATTGAATGAATATGTATTTTCTTTTTTCTTTTGGGTTATAGTGAGGCTTTACGACACCTGAAGCTACTATGTTGGATTGCTACTGTTTTGGAAAGCTACTATGTATTTTCTTTTTTCTAGAAGATTTTGGGTTATGTTGGAAAGCTACTATTTAGCTTGCTTTAGTGCTTGAGTGTTTTAGCTTTCCCCATTTTGTGGATCACTACTATGTTGGAAAGCTTCAGTTGTGTATCACTACTATCGTATCGGTATCGGCCGATACTTTAAACCATGGCTATTAGCTTATAATTAATGATGTTCTAATCCAACATTTTATGATTTTGATTTTGATTTATGTTTTATTTGTGCACTTCTAATGATGGCTACAGTGACTGCAGGATAGGCTACAGTCCAATGTTGACAGAAGCTCAGGGAGGAGGAAATTTGAAAAAAAAATTGATGGCTACAGTGCCTGCAGGCCAAGCCTGCAGTCCTAAGTACATTGAGGACTGCAGGCCTAGCCTGCAGTCCTAAGTTGACAGAGAGCTGACATTGATCTTTCTAAAAGCTGAAAAGTATCTACCTTACTGAAATGTAATCAAATGGTATATAACTTACTGAAAAGTATCTAACTTAATGAAATGTAATCAAATGTAATCAAATGGTATCAAAATTGAAATATGGGACACAAAAAAATAGTTCAGAAGTGTGGGACACAAAAAAATTAGTTGTCTGTATCAAAAAATTACCATTTCCTAGCCTTCTCTTGTTATCACATTAAATAAACTTCTCAAATGTCAACAATTCTACTAATATCTTATTCTACTGCAAAAGAAGGAACTCCATTAAGAACCAGCTTAACCACATCTTTTTCAGAATGAATAATTTTTCTCTAGTACTAAACCACTTTGATATCTTATTCCTCATTTCAGTAGAAACCCATCTTAATTAGATTTGTACTAGCAAACTGCTCAACAACCGACCGAGTAGGACAAGTGAACTGATAATGTCCATTAGGTAGTGCTTTTACATTCCAATCTCACTTGGTGAGGCTATTAGCTAATGATGCACTAAGAGAAGTCTTTAACTCAACCTCAGAGATCTGACCTGAAAAAACTCCAAAACCTTAACATAACAAAACACTCCTAACCGACACTACAGAAGTAGGAACCACTGGCTATAGATATCTCCTTCTGGCCTCTTGACAGAAGCTAAATGGGTCTCATTCTACCAAAAACAAGAAGGCTACAGTGACTGCAGGCTTGGCCTGCAGTCCTATGTGCATTGAGGACTGCAGGATAGGCTGCAGTCCTAGTTGTCGATGCAGGCTTAGATCAAAAACTTAAAATATTTTACAGCAAGAATTGAACAGGAGGAAGTGGCTATACTCAACTACTCTAGTGTTGTTTAACCTGCAATGCAGGCTTAAATGTTTAAATTCTTGTAGAAACTCCATAAGGCCAGGAAGATCATTATCAAGGTGGTTATAGATGAGTTATTTAATTTGCAAACCAGTGGAAAACACTGAAGCACTTATTGCAAACCAGTTATTTAATTTGCAAACCAACAACATTATCCTAATGTTTCCCTTCGATAGTTCCTAGAAGATTGATTATTTAATTTGCAAACCAGTTATTGCTTCAGGATATTAGTCAGGAATAAGTCAATGTGGTTATAGATGAGGCAGACATCAACAGAGCACCTCGACCAGATGGTTTTACTGCAAAGTTCTTTAAACTCAGTTGAAAGATGACATCATGGAGGCTATTACCAATTTCTTCCAATGGTTTTTTATCCTCTCTTTCTATAAACCCATCAGAGAAATTTGAACCTAGGAGGCTACAGTGACTGCAGGCTTGTCCTGCAGTCCTAGTTTCGTTGAGGACTGCAGGCCTAGGCTGCAGTCCAATGTTGACAGAAGCTAAATGGGGACTCATTCTACGAAAAAAAGGAGGCTACAGTGACTGCAGGCTTGGCCTGCAGTCCTAGTTTCGTTGAGGACTGCAGCCTAGGCTGCAGTCCAATGTTGACAGAAGCTAAATGGGTCTCATTCTACCAAAAAAAAGAAGGCTACAGCGACTGCAGGCTTGGCCTGCAGTCCTATGTGCATTGAGGACTGCAGGCTAGGCTGCAGCCCTAGTTGTCGATGTAGGCATCACCTTCAGTTGGAAAAAAAACACTTCTAAGCAAATCACAGGTCAACCAAACCAAACAGTGCTGAGAGAACAACAATTCCACATGTTTTTTCTTCTTCTTTCCATATGCACCACAATTCATTAGTAGTTTAACTTCTAAATAAATGCTAATGCAGTAGCAACAAATGCAGTAGTCATGTTTTGAAAATAAGAGAAAGCCAGCACAAAGTTCAGGCGCTAAGGAAAATTTACAGCATAAAATGTACATAATCCTGATGGACAAGGGTATGCCAGTATTGCAGTAAAGGTGTGAGAATTATCAAAGTACCTAATCAGTACAAGAAACAGAGTGCCAAGTGGATACTTGAATGATAAGCCAATACTAATACCACCCATCTTCTGTGACTTGGTTACATAGATTAAAACCTAAACCAGGTATAAACTGCAAACTCTCCTACATAAAACCTAAACCAGGTATTTCCCTGCACACTCTCCTACAGATGACACACTCTCCTACATAAAACCTCTCACAAACTGAAAAACTACAAACTCACACGCACAGGTAACTCTACACCCATACCTAAACCAGAGACACTTGACACACACACAAGACTATAGCACACATACACAAATGCATAGGCACACACACACAAGACTATGGCACACATACACTTGATACACATACACCATACCTAAATCCCCCTTTGATGCACCAAATCTCAATTTAACAGGAAATGACATTGCAACCATATTGACCACACATCACACCATGGCCCATATCATTCACCACACAGCCCCACATCATTCAGCACACAACCCCAAACATTCCAAAACAAGACAAGCCATAATTCCAGTCCACAACATTCCATATTGAATAATTACAATTGAAAATAGAGCTATAAAAGTCCAAAACAAGACAAATCATTCCAAACATTCCAAAACAATATTCCAATACATGACAGGTCATTCAAAACATTCCAAAACAAGACGAGCCATAATTCCAGTCATTCCAAACATTCAAAAACAACATTCCAATACAACATGGGAAAATAAGACAAGTCATTGGTCATTTCTTCTTTTTGTGCGTCGCTCCATTCATTGGTCATTTCTTCTTTTCGTGCGTCGCTCCATCGTTGCGGATAAGGGATATTCAGCCAAGGTGTCTAAGTCTTGCATTTGTGCGGCGACTTCGACATAGTTTGTACCCTTGCAAATGACGAGATTTCTTGACAAGTCACGCAATTTCCTACCCTGCACAATGGTAAACATATATTACTTAAGATAGTCACACAACATATGCTAATGAATAGATCACTTGCCATTTTCTGCACAGCGGCGTACAACGCTTCCTTGGTCGGGATAGAAGTTTTTAGGGATGGCCCGGGCTTGTCTGGATTGGTTAGAATAGTCATGCCGACGTACGCATGATGCTGCATGTAGTCATCGCTACAATCGTACATCTCGCCCACCGGCCGACGATCGAAATTGCGTAATAAATGACTTTGCCACTCC
The DNA here is from genome assembly GCA_029216955.1 of Iris pallida. Taxonomy (NCBI): domain Eukaryota; kingdom Viridiplantae; phylum Streptophyta; class Magnoliopsida; order Asparagales; family Iridaceae; genus Iris; species Iris pallida. The sequence continues at coordinate 17,110,391 of JANAVB010002199.1, forward strand.
ACAAAAGAAGCCGGTAGTGCATTGAACTTTGGTTTATAATAGGTTTGGGCCTTATCCCCCTTTGAAGCCGTCACCACCCTGAGAGTGTCCCGCGGGACCGTCTGTATGTAACCAAACTGGCGAAGCACTCGGTTCGGTATGTATGGTTCCTCAATGTCATGACAGGTAAGTATCCCGTGGAACAGAGCAACTTGTTGCATGGGTCGACTCTGTCTCACATCACGGTACGGATCCCATACTATCTGTAGATGAAAATTACAACATTAATGCAGTGACGGACGGTAAGTAAGATAAGTAAATATTTTACCTCTTCTTTATCAATACAAGACAGCGCATTCAGCAAGGCATGTAATGCGTCTGGTTTTTTGGCGTCGGATGAGTTGGATATGTTTTGCTTCCATCTGCACATCCTGGGCAGACGCTCATCGTAGTTTCCGACGACTGATGCACGTTTGAGCGTCGGAAAGTGCTCATAAATCCATGCCTTGATGAAAAACATTAAAAAAGTTAACAACGCTAGAAAAGTTAACAATGCTAGAAAAGTTAACAACATTAATGCAGTGACGGACGGTAAGTAAGATAAGTATAAACTAATAAAGAACTTACATGAAGTAAGGTCTGGCATCCGGCAATAGTCTTCGAATTGACACGAGATGTCGCCCCAAGCTCGCGGTATAGGAATACAAGAAGCCCGCTTCCCCAAGAAACCTCTCCCAGGTTATTCAGATTTCTGAAGTCCAAAAGATACTTCGAATTTATCGAAGTTCCAGACTTATCTGTGATGCCGACACATCCAAGAATAAACATCAAGTAAGCACGGGCGAGCCTATTTGCATCATCAGCAACCCCGGCCACGCTAGCCAATGACTCCAAAAATTTTAGAGAGAGAGATTGCCCCTTCTTGAAACCTTCCAGAGATGTAAATACCGACGGCTCTAGTCCGAGGGACTCGCCAACAAGTGAGACCATCTCATCGTACCAATTGAAGACCATCTGCTCTTCGTTGTCGCTCTCCCACGGACGACCATCCACAGGAACACCCAATATTTGATAAACGTCGTCAAGCGTAATCGTCATATCCCCCCACCGAAGATGGAAACTATTCGTCTCCGGGTGCCAACGCTCGACAAATGCAGAGACTAGAGCGTTGTCGACCGTCTGATAGCTATATTTTGCCAAATAATGCAAGCCGCTAGGGGCAATAAGGGCCTTGACGTCGTTTGTGAGGTTGTCGTATGCCCAAGAGCGACATTTCGTGCCGTGATTGATAGGTCTTAGGATACGCATATGGGCCTATTCCAACATTTAAAGAACAAAGTGTCAACATAATTTGCAACTTGATAATGAATACAATACTAGCACTATAGGGCAGGGCGTTGTACTTACAGGTTCGTTCCAGATTTTGTATGCAATATGGTTCTCTATTGACGTTAAGATTGTGCATCCAATTGGACGTGGATCGCCCTCACTCTCGGGAGATGAGGGTTGAGATGAGGGTGGTGATGATGGTCCAGCTCCTTCATCCCCTTGATCATCCACCGGTGGTACGTACTCCTCATCGGAGCTAGATGAAGAACTAACTAAAACCTTTTTCTTCGAGGCCACCCTCTTCACTCTGCCTCGACTCGTAGCCGGTTCAGTGTCTATAACTAGAGGTTTCTCGGCATAACGCACTAATTGGCGTATTTTTCGTTCCGACGCTGTCGGACGCTTTCTCTTGGCACCTTCCTGCACTAATTGTCGTATTTTTCGTTCCGATGCTGTCGGACGCTTTCTTTGGGCACCTTCCTCCCCGCGGCTACGATGGCAAGAATAAGTAATACAAAATTATACCAAAAATAATACAAAAACAATAAACAGTCCTAAGTCGACTTAGGACTGCAGGCCTACCCTACAGTCTCAAATTGACAGAACCTTCTTCCTATTTTTTTCTCAAATATATGGTTGTGACTGCAGGCCAAGCCTGCAGTCCTAAGTACATTAATGACTGCAGGATAGACTGTAGGCACTACGGTTCTAATTAACAAGATGCACAAAATTTCAAAATTTATAGAGAGCGAAAAAAAGGAAACGTAGCCATACCTAGCTTGAGAATGTTTTTGGCGACCCATGAAGAATGACGAAAAGATTTTCGAGTATCTCCGAGGAGGCTACCGGCTCGATGGATAGTAGAGAGCGGAGAGAGGGAGGTGAGTTTGAGGTGGAGGGGGGCTGTCAGAGGGGGGAGGGGATTTCGTGGAGGAGGGGGGAAAGGGGAGGCTGTCGGAAAGGGGGAGGGGACTTCGTGGAGGAGTGGGGGAAGGAGGGCTATCGGAGGGGGGATGGAATTTCGTGGAGGAGGGAAGGGAGGGCTGTCGGAAAGGGGGAGGGGACTTCGTGGAGGAGGGGGGGAGGGAGGCTGTCGGAGAGGGGAGGGAATTTCGTGGAGGAGGGAAGGGAGGGCTGTCGGAAAGGGGGAGGGGACTTCGTGGAGGAGGGGGGAAGGGAGGCTGTCGGAGGTGGGAGGGAATTTCGTGGAGGAGGGGGGAAGAGGGGGCTGTCGGAGTAGGGAGAGGGAATTTCGTGGAGTGGGGAGAGGGAATTTCGTGGAGGAGAGTGGAGGAGGGGGGAATGAACAGGAGGGGGGGTGGGTTTTGTGTTTGTGTTTTTTTTTTGGGTAGCCCTTAGTAGAATGAATTATTTTAGGTTGCCCTTAGTAAAAATATAAGTGTATGATGGTTGCCCTTAGTAGGTTGGTGGCCCTTAGTAATTTAGGGGTGGCCTTTAACATTTGCCTTTATCATGAGGAGTCAAAAGAACGAAGATGAATAATGCAACATAGTAAAACTAATAATTACATTTAGAGCTTAGATGATAGATATTCAGCTGTTCGATTTCAGTTCAGATCATCTGGTATTGAATGTCCCTCGAAAAATTATATTGGACCTAAAATCAATCATGATCACGTACGATGGCTAGCCCTAATCTATTATTGTCATTTAAACTTCAGTAAATAATCACAATAAATTGATCATGATCCCACACGATGGCTAACTCTAGCCTGTTATCGTCCTCTATAGTTTAGTAGGTAATCAATATTTAAATGATGAAAATATCCTCCCTCAATAAACCAATTGCTCTAACTAAATAATAATAATAATTTGGTCAAAAATTATTAGCTAACGATTCGAAATTCGAATTAGGAATGTATTCATGGTATTAAAGTATACTTAATATGTAGTTAATATATATCTGTTTTGTATCAAAATATAAAAAACTTAAATTAGGGTTTGAGTTTCCACTTTCCACTGATTAAATTGTCTTCCATTTCTCATTTGTCTAGCTAAAATATTTATTTTCTTTTCCTTTTTTTCCGCATGCTACATAGAGTGCTACGTACACATTTATGTATATAAAATATATACATGATGTAGATATGTTGTTCCAGATATTTCTGTGTCAATTATTTTCCTGTATATAGTTGTTGGTTGTTGTTTTTATTTTTTTATAATTGTTAGAGTTGTTGATTATTTATAAGAGAGATAATTGAAACAGAATATGTGGAACAATATAAAAGTAGCTGATCTCATATACACAGTCAGGAATTTGGTGGCATTCCTTGTCACAGTAAGTTGGCAGTGGATTGGACCATTGGGGCAATCTTCCTCTCATGTGGCCACTACTTCCTTCTTGGGTGGCCAAAGTGAGCTGTCTGTCACACACATGACTCTCTCTCTCTCTCTCTCTCTCTCCAGCCTCACCAACCTTTCTATCATCATTCATTCATTCACCAAAGTCCAAAGTTTATTATTCATGCTTTGCTGTCATGTTTGGACTTTGGACAAACAAATAAAATACCAAACTCTCCTTGATCAAATCATTAGACATTCTAATACCCAAATTATTTATGCTAAACTATATTATCAAGAAGCCAGAGTTGAAGTGCTTTGGATTTAAATACTATGTTGTAAGTTGGGCTCTCCTTTTCCTTCTCATGATTAGAAGAAGATGGCAACAAGATGCATACTATAGGAATCAAAGGTAAAAGATATAATATCTGATTTAAGAATAAATTGTTAATTTAGTTTTGGGTCCCAAAAATTTAAAATTTAACGTTTGGGTCCTGATAGTATCTTGATCATGAGATGGCGATTAACCGTATTGACTATCTAAAATATGTTAATAAATATTTTAGAGCTAATTAAACTTAGGGGGCATTTGGTATGTGGAATACTATATAGCCGGGAATTCTATATTCCCGGAAATTAAATTCTAAGGAATTAAATTCCTTGGAAAATTATATTCCCATGTTTCGTGACAATATAAATATTCCCGAAAAAAATAAAAAATAATAATAACGAAAAAAATGAACAAATATAAAAAAACCGGTAAAAACGACAAAAAATCGGTAAAAACGAAAAAAATGGTAAAAACGAAAAAAAAATCGGTAAAAACGACAAAATAACAAAAAAAGACAAAAACGATGAAAAACGACAAAATCGGTTAAAACGACAAAAATGACCAAAAAGTGACAAAAAATATATAAACGACAAAAAATAATAAAAAAGGGTAAAAACGACAAAAATAACAAAAAACGACATAAAATCGGTAAAAACAACAAAATAATCAAATGCGGCAAAAACGACAAAAAATAACAAAAAAAATCGGTTAAAACGAAAAAAAAGACAAAAAATGGGCTAAAAACAACAAAAAAAGCTTAAAAACGACAAAAAATCGCTTAAAACGACAAAAAATAACAAAAAAGCGGCAAAAACGAAAAATAAAAGATAAAAACGACAAAAAAGGACAAAAAATCGGTTAAAACGAAAAAAATCGGTTAAAACGACAAAAAATAACCAAAAAAACGACAAAAACGACAAAAAAATCGATAAAAGCGACAAAAAAAGCGACAAAAATGACAAAAAACGACATAAAATCAGTAAAAATGACAAAAAAGACTAAAAATCGATAAAAACAACAAAAAAAACTACAAAAATTACAAAAAAAATGCTTAAAACGACAAAAAATGACAAAAAAGTGACAAAAAGGACAAAAAAGGTAAAAACGACAAAAAATTAATCAAAAAGTGACAAAAAAGACAAAAAAGGGTAAAAACGACAAAAAAATCGCTTAAAACGACAAAAAATTGGTAAAAACGATAAAAAATGACAAAAAAAAACGATAAAAACGACAAAAAAGGAAAAAATGTTCAAAATTAATCAAAATTGATCAAAAAAGAAGAAAAAAATTTATACAATTTTTTTTTTTGCCCGGGCAAAAAAATAAATACCCACCTATTCTCAAGGGATAGAATTTCCATGTTTTGTGGGTAAACTATTTACCCGGGTATTTATAATTTTCGGAAATAATTTTTTTATAAGCCAAACAAACGTGGTAATAGATTCTCATCTTAAATTTTTTCGGGGATAAAAAAATACCGCGTACCAAACGCCCCCTTAAGGTTTCATAAATTTTTTGTCCTTTTTGAGTTCCGATTCAATTTATTTATTAACATATTTTGGACAGTTAAGACATATCAATCGTCATTTCATGATCAAAATTCTAAGCTGAACATCTTCATAATCCAATTGCTAATTTTTGAATAGCTTTGGAACCCAAAGTCTAACCCTAAATTATTCACACTCAAGCCAATTATCAAAATGGAAATAATAAGAAGAAAAAGAAAAGGATTACCAAATATATTTAGCATCAATTTTTCTTTCGAGAAACGTAAAGTTGTCTGCTAATTTTTTGTACATACTGTATTGTATGTCTTTTGAGTTCACTGTTCCCAACTTCCACCATAAATGAAATGAATAATACACTCTTGCGGCTCGATTTACTGACTTTCCGCCATCCAGCCAGCACTTTTATGTCTTTTCCTGATGACCACAAGGGTCACTCGGGTTCGACAACAAGAAAGTTTTTTCTTACATCGTGCTTCACATATATACAGGTCATTTTGAGTGTTTTTATTATTTTTTTTACCAACAACTTTATTTGTTGCAGTTAAGCGGTAAACAAATACACGACGGTTTCCCTAAAATAATCAAGATTTGAAGTGTCGCTACAGCTGTTTATAACAAGAGAAAATAGGTTGGTGAGAGAATATTGTTTAAAATTCATGTGATATCACACAATTATTAATTAAATTCAGCATATGGATCACGTTTGAGATATAAATAGTTCGTTGTGATATTACATGCCAATATTTTGGTTAGTTCTCAACAATATATAATGAATAATGAAACAAGAGCATACATTGATCATAATTGATGTTTGCCCAGGGGAAAAAAAGGCAACGAAAATCTTTGCCATAAAATATTATAAGAGAGGTACCAACTTTTAAAAAATTTAAGAACAGATCTATAACGCCAAAGATAATAGTGATATGAATGTTGCTTCCATACGGAGATGAGACTGCCAATAGCTCTGGTGGTATTGAGAGAGGACCGCCAATAGATATGACATTCTGAGACTAGACCGCCAATAGATTCGACGGTGAGATGCTCCCCCTTCCTCTAAAGAGAGAATAACCAAAATAATAATTAAATATGCATCGATACCGTCAGACCTAATGACAGTTTTGTCGTCATCTCGATAACCTAATGATGGTATCGATACATCTCGTCAAACCTATCGACGATCTGGGTGGGTGTCACTTATATCATCGTTAGCTTTTATATATCTACATTTATAATTTTTGAAACTTATTACCCTTATTCTAATCTCTCCAAATTTTGAGTATCGTGGGATTCCCAACAGTTATATTTTGTCATATTATTAAAGAGTACAATATTTCTGACGATAATGAACTGTGTTTTGTGTAGGCTAAAGATTGGACAGTTGAAATATAATTGAAATGGTGCTCGACGAGCCAACCGTTAACCTCAGGATATCCAACCGATGCACTTGATCCTAATGAAATCGATTTTTGGTATTATTATTTGTCACCAGCAAAAAAAAAAGGATTTGGGTTATATTTATGTAATTATGTTGGAGCAATGTTTGTAAATAGTGTTTAATTGTTATTCTGTTGGTTAACACATATACAAAAACACTTGTTTTTCTACTCCTGACTGAAATGTGATCCAAGTTTTCTGTGTCAGACTGGAAATCCAGATTTACAGCACAAAGGATTCGTCAGCTAGTACACTATGATTGATATTAGGCATGATCTCGGTCCTATACTGTTATTCCAGATCTTCACCTATTGATCTGTGGGCAAAACAAAGATATCCAACAAAAATTGTGACCACAAGTCTCCTATAGGAGAAATTAGTTAGTGTGGTCCGAATTTATCACGTGGCAGTTGTAAAATCTTGTTCTTCTCCAATAATATCGTGACATATCACTCTTGTAGTGTTATACATGTTATTTGTTCTTTCCGTGACGTATCATATTATTATTGGAGGAGAGTAAGATCTTGCAGTAGTGAGGTCGGACTAATGAATAATTTAAGAATTTTTTTGACTTATCCACCACTTTATTTACTATATTTAAGAGTGTACCTCACAGTTTTTTAATAATGTATAAGACCTTCCCACTTTTGACGGAATCTGTCAGAAAATGACGGTCAACTGCTTTGACAAAAAAAATTGACCAAAATGTCCCTTCCATTGTCTTCTTCCTCTTTCCTCCCCCCCTCCCCCTTCCTCCCCTCCCCCCTCCCCCCTCTCCGGACAGGCTGCCGTCGCCGCCGCTCCCCGCTCCCCCCCCCCTCCTCGCCGTTCGCTCCCCCCCCCCTTTCCGCCACCGCGGCGTGCGATGGCGCGCGTAGCAGCAGTAGTGCTCGTAGCAGCGACGGCGAAGCGGGGAGGGGGTCAGCGCAGCAGGGAGGGGCACGGCGGCGAGTAGGGGGTGGGCGGGGAGCGGCGACGGGGGGAGAGGGGGGGGGGGAGTGGTGGGGAGGGGGGAGCGGCTGCATGTTGGTACTGTTGCTGCGGGGGAAGGGGGGAGCGGTGGCATGGAGGAGGGGCGGTGGCGGTGACGGGGAAGAGGGAGCGGGGGCGGTGACAGGGAGGGGGGAGCGGGGGCGGACAGCGACGGCGGGCTGACCACGAGGGGGAGGAGGAGGAGGGTGAGAGGAAAGATGAAGAATAAAATATGGGAGGAATATTTTTGTCAATTTTTTTTGGGTCAAATGGATTTACCGTCTTAACTGCTGTCGAAAGTTGTAGGACTTGTATATTATAAAATAAAAACTATAGAGTGCAACCTTAAATATGATAAATAAAGTGGAAATTAAAGTCAAAATATTTCATAATTTTAACTTACACATTAACATGCATGTTTCGAGCTGCCTCGTGGTCTTGTTCGAAAGGTGGAAAATGAACAGGAAAATCACGGGTAAACAAATGAACAGATCGAGACGATTAATGTATATTTGTTACTGTGCTACAATGTTAAAATCTCTTCACGTTATATCTATTATTGTTTCGAAAAATTTTGTGCGAAAGGGGAAAATCTATATATGCCAGCAGCCGAGTGGTCCATTGACTAGCTGGACTTGGGCACTTCAAACTCAGAAACAATCAAGCAACAACAAAACCAATTTTCTTCACATAATTTATATATGGAAATTAGGAACATGTATAATATGTTGGGAAAGAAACGCGAAAACCTTTTTCCAAATCGGAGAGTACCTGCGAGAGGACCGAGCAATACAACGCATGAACCCAAAAACAATCACACAAAATAATCCATGCAGACACAGAGAATTTTTGACGTGGAAAATCCTTGCGGGAAAAAATCACGGGACGATCGGAGTCCAACCCTGAGAAGCCTCCACTAATGGAATAGAAGAATTACACCCTCTACAAACTCCTCCCGATCCAAATCGGATCCCCACAACACTCAGAGATAAGAACAATGATTACAAGGCTACGAAGAGCGAGAACGACGAGTAGAGATTACCCGAAACACGATCTCCTTCGAATAGCGACCTTCAATCCTCCGTCTTCTTCTCCGAAGTTGCAATGGCAGTCTTGCCTCCTTCCTCTCTCCAAGTTGTGTTACGTTGCGTTATGGCGTCATGAATTAGGGTTGAGAAAACTCAACTTAACTCCCCAATCCCGCAACCAACCTGGGCCGTCGGATTAGATCCAATGATGAAAAGCCACCCTAAAATCCGCTTCAGCCCCCGACGACACAGAGTTCGGCCAGAACTCTGTGTCGGGCAACCAGCACTGGCCGACCACATTCTGGAATGGGGAGGCAGAGTTCGGCCAGAACTCTGCCTGGGGCAGAGTTCGGCCCGAACTCGGCCCCCCTGCTTCCAGCAGCTCCCTGTAGCTCTATCAGCAGCCCCGCTTCCTCCCCGAGCTTCTTCGACACACGAACGGCGCTCGTCGCTCTCCGGGGTCTTCTCCACATAGGTTGGGAACCCCACCCACTCCAACAAATCTTCCCCTTCACAACTATGGGGAGGATATCGTCATCCCGACGATCTGCCTGCAGTACTCAAACTTCTCCCTTGGTAGAATCTTCGTGAACATATCAGCTCCGTTGTCATCTGTATGAACCTTCTCAAGCTCCGCGTCCTTCTTCTCAACCACATCCCGTATCCAATGATACCGAGTCTCGATGTGCTTGGACCGGCTATGAAACGTCTGATTCTTCACAAGGTGGATAGCACTCTGACTGTCGCAAAGCAAAGTATACTGCTCTTGCTTCAGTCCCATTTCCTGCAACAGCTTCTTCATCCACAGCAGCTCCTTGCAAGCCTCCGTCGCTGCAATGTACTCTGCCTCTGTCGTTGACAAGGCAACACACTTCTGCAACCGCGATTGCCACGACACTGCTCCTCCCGTAAACATCATCACATAGCCCGATGTCGATCGCCTCGTGTCTACATCTCCAGCCATATCAGCGTCGGTATACCCAACCAGCTTCGGCTCGTCACCACCAAAGGAAAGTCTCCAACCAGCAGTGCCCTGAAGATATCGTAGAATCCACTTGACCGCACTCCAATGTACCCTTCCAGGATTTGAAAGATACCTGCTAACCGTACCAACTGCATGAGCAATATCTGGCCTCGTACACACCATGACATACATCAGGCTTCCCACAGCTGAGGCATATGGAACCCGCTCCATATCTTCCTTTTCGTCCTCGGTAGATGGACACTGTTCCTCAGTGAGCTTAAAGTGAGCCACGAGGGGGGAACTCACTTTCTTCGACCCGTCCATCCCGAAACGCTGAAGTACCCGGTGAATGTACTTCGTTTGGGACAAGTGTAGCAGCTTGGACTCTCTCTCTCGGCTGATCTCCATCCCAAGAATAGTCTTCGCTGCGCCCAAATCCTTCATAGAGAAGGCCGCGCCCAGTTAGCGCTTCAGCTCCGCTATCCTAGTGGCATTCTGACCCACTAATAGCATATCATCAACATAGAGCAACAAAATGATGAAATCTTCCTTGACAAAATACCTCACAAATGCACAATGGTCCGACGTTGTCCGTGCATAACCATGCTCCCCCATAAACGACTCGAACTTCCTGTACCACTGCCTCGGAGCCTGCTTCAGACCATACAAGCTCTTCCTCAACCGGCAGACCAAATGTGACTTACCCTTCTCACAGAATCCCTCTGGCTGCTCCATGTACAACTCCTCCTCAAGATCACCGTGGAGGAATGCCGTCTTCACATCCATCTGCTCGACCTCCAAGTCAAAACTGGCTGCTAATGCTAGCACCACCCGAATAGACGAATGCTTGACAACAGGCGAAAAGATCTCATCATAATCCACGCCTTTCCGCTGACCGTAGCCTTTGACTACCAGCCTCGCTTTGTATCGAGGGCGAGTAGCATCTTCCGTCTGCTTCACTCTGAACACCCATCGATTCTTCAAAGCCTTCTTGCCCTTTGGCAACCGCACCAGATCATAAGTGGAATTGGTGTGCAAGGAACTCATCTCCTCCTGCATAGCCTCCATCCATTCCTGCCTGTGTTCGTCTTCCATAGCCTCTGCAAAACTTTCGGGCTCTCCTCCGTCAGTCAATAGCACATACTCATCCGGTGAGTATCTCGTAGATGGTCGACGATCTCTGTCGCTCCTTCTCAGTGGAGCCACTGGTGCTGGCTGTATACCAACAGCCTCCTCCCCTTCAGGAACTGCTGTAGTGACCCGCTCCGCCCTAGCGGAACGCCGATTCCAAACGGCAAGTGCAACGACTCAAACGAGCCGTCGACCCGAAGAATTGCCTCGACCCGATGAAGTAACAATGCAAATTGATGCAAGACTTGCATTGGCCCGTCAAGAAGAATCCAGACTTAGACTTGCAAAGGCGCGCTCGGAGGATCGCTCGGCCGATGCGAACATCGCTAAGGTGGGTGGCTCCGATGAACCCGTCTGTGCTTAGCCTAGACACATAACAATGCGGACACTATCACGAGAATCGCTAGGCGACAACACCATGCATGTTAATAAATGATCCAACGCACCTAGCTAAGGGAATAATCCCATCTTGCATGCTTGTTTAGAACATGGAAAAGAACTCGGCAATTATAGAAACGCTCGCACCACGCTCTACGCTCGTGCTACGGCACAAGCTCACGTTCATGTCCCGTATACGTTCAAATAATGAAACAATGAATGGTTTACAACAATGAAACGGGAAGGCTATCAACATAGTCGCTCCGAGTAGAGTTTAGCAACATTGGAAGGCTATGGGACCGATGGGTCGCCAAGGCGACTCCCACACTGGGAGTTGCGTAATGCATGAATGAATGAATCAACGAATGAATGAACAAACACATGAATGACTCTATGAACATACAAACAAGTGAAAGAATAACATGAAAAGAAAGAATACATGAAAGATAAGACGCTAGCGACAGGTGTGACGGGCACGTGCAACGGGGCTCGCTACCCGCGCTGTACGGACGCCAACCTGGTCGTTAACGCATTATGGCATGAAAGATAAGACATGGAAGACGCTAGCGACAGGTATGACGGGCACGTGCAACGGGGCTTGCTACCCGCGCTGTACGGACGCCAACCTGGTCGTTAACGCATTATGGCTAAGGGCTAGCCTACGGCTCAGAGATAGCCGCTAAGTAAAAGACAAGATAATACGAAATGGTCGTGGACAAACGGCACGGGCGATGGGGGGGTAAACCGTGGCCGTCGTGTGGAAGGATTCTGCGGCACGGGCGTTGGGGGGGTAAACCGTGGCCGGCCTAGGCAGAATCAATGGCGCTTACGGGCTGCTTGGGTGCGGGCTTGGGCACCAAGAGACGTAAGTAGGAGGGTATATTCAAGAGACTTAACGGGGTGTACCAGCCATCACCCTACGCTAAGTTGAGAATTGCCACAGGGGAATGTCCTAAATGGCTTGCAAAGCCAGCGACCCGTGCATGTAGATTAAGTGGACTATGCTGGTGGCAATCCACGTGCAAGTTCTTGCATTGAAATCAAAGTAGTCTAAGTAAACTAAATGAAGTGTCTCCAGAACATGCTTGAAGTGTAATATCCTAAACATGAACATGCCCGAAATATAACACTCTTGAACATGCTTGAAATATAACATCCTGAACATGAACATGCTCGATATGTAACACTCCTGAACATGCTTGAATGAAATACTCGAAACATGCTTGAATTGTAACACTCTAAAAACGTGTCTATGACGTGCTAGAACATGCCTCCGACGTGCTAGTGCACAAAAGATTATAGAACGTGTTTGGTAATGATGGCATTGTGGGCGAGCCAGCCTCCCCACCAGTGCATAACAATGTACTGATAACCCCACAGTATGCTTGCAGGATAGCAGGAGACGCCGGCGGGTGCGGAGCTTCCGTCGAACGTGTCAAGGCGCGGAGCCAACTCTGGGGCCTTGGAACGTTGCAAGAAGCTGAAGCACCCTATACAGGACATAATGTATCGGAACATCGCCATGTATCCTTCCATGTTGTAAGCCATTTGGCACGCCTTTTATGTTTCAGAGAGAGAGAGAGCTTGAGCGACTTGTAATATCGGCCTAGCGCCGCTTGTAAACTTGTTGAATATCAATAAAGAATTTGGTTTCGCTTCAATTGTGTTCATTTATATTCCGCTGCAAATGGGGACACTCTGTGCGACTCTGTGGCCTAGAACTCAAATCGGCCGTTTCTGGACTTGGCCTTGCACGGGCGCAACCTAGGCCCGTGCGGCATCACGCCTTAGCGAGGACGATCGCTCCTACGGGAGCGGGGCGTGAAAGTTTGGTATCAGAGCACGGCTTTACGTCCTTGGACTTCACATCGAATTCTCAGTTTTGAAAGCTCGTTGGAAATAAGGAAGTGTACGCTCTCTCTCGTTGTGCCTTGGGATGTTCCATACAATAAGTCTAATACTTTCAAAAGCTCGTACAAGTACTCGGTTGAACGGGATCGATAGGCGAAGGCCTTTGTGCCAAACCCCGACAGACTTGAGTCGAAGGAAGACTAAATTGCTAGAAGTTAGCAAACACAAGGCTCGCTTGAATAACTTTACGCTAACAATGTCGAACTATGTTAGACTTGACTCGATAGAGAACATATGTTAAGTTAACCTGTAGCGTGCATGCCTGACTAGTCTTGCATCGACCTAGCAAGTGAGCGTGCAAATTCAAATATAGTCCGCACGAGATGGCTATGCGGCACAACTTAGTCCGTGTGTCGTGCACCTTGACTTCTGGTGCAATCGAGTTGCGAGCGATACCAAGTACCGCTCGGTCGGGAACGGAGATACACTTAGAGTGTATATCGATAGGAATGCTATCAACTAACGCTTAGGCGCACACGAAAGATTGGCTTGGATTTTGAGGATTTGCTTGAACGACTTAGTACGTCGAGGCGACATGAGCATTACGCTAGAGATTCGTTGAACGAATCGATAAGACGTCTTAGCGCGTGGCGCAAACGTGATTGAGGATTAGACCGTATGGCTTGAACCCGAGTGGTGTATGTGATAGGTTCGAAGAAGAAAAAAGAATATGATTGAGGACTAGTCGAGTGGCTCGAACCCTGAGTGGTGTATGGACGTTATAGAAATTGTTCGAGCGAGACTAAAGGAATTACGGATAGAACGAGTATGTCGGCGAAGCGATGCGGTCGCGCAAAGCTTTAGAACGTGTCACGCTTAGTTGATCGTGACTTCGTGTGTCCCGAACGAGATATCGTTCGGACAACTTGTGAATGGGTAACGCGTGTTAGAAATGATTCGGAACGATGGATGAAAATAAATGGTCTTGATCGAGGAAACTTAGAGGAACGTGCGTGCGATGTCGAATTGATGCAAATGAAATGTGACTTGAGTTTTGAATAACGATCTTGAAACGAGCTTTGAGGAAAAGCGACTGAACTTGATCTTGAGTATCGGGAGAAATGGTGGAATATCCAACTCGGACAACGGCATCGTCGCATGACTCGAAATTGGTTGCAAAGGAAGATCGTCAGGTTACGCATATCGTCGATGGTATTGAGGCGTATCAAAGATCGATATGCGATAACTCGGGGGTACTCTGACTCGGCGAATGACGATCGTGCAAATGTCATTGTTCCGTTGGATGCTATACTCGGGGTATTAAAACGTGTCAAGGAAAATATAGACGTGACTCGAGGATTTCTGGTTGAATGAATGACGGTCGGACTGTCGAATTGAAATCTTGACTTGGATGAAATAAAATGCTTGGATTTACTTCGACGATAACCCCAACGTCGACATTCTTGTCTTATGCGAGCGCAACTCCAGCCTCGCACATGCGTCGCGCCGATTAGGGCGATCACTCCGCGTGAGCGCTGGTATGGTGATTCATCCAGCGGGGGTGATCAAACTTGCACGGCGTGGCAATACGATTGCTTCGACTTGTGGTTTGACGCGAAGATGACTTAAGAATGATTCGGTGTGCTTGAATGATTAAGTTTGAGGATTGAGTAGGTCCAATCCGCGTATCGAAAATGAATTAGTCTAGACGCAAACAAGAGTTACGCCCCGATGAGAATGATTATTCTGCGGGAGCGTTGCATGGTGATTCATGAACCACCGTGGATAGTCGGACTCGCGTGAGATTGGGGCGCAACATATTGTCAAAGCTAGATGAACTCGTGATCGAATACATGAATTGGAAAGAATGGATATGTGAAGTATGTGATCAGAATGAATTCGGATATATGCGGCGAATGCCTTGACGAGAATAGGTGATCGTGCTCGATGTTTAGAAATCTGAGTGACGCGAGCTTGGGTAGAAAATCCCGTACTACCGACTTTGGTTTGACCCTAGGATTAGGGTCAGTGTTGGCATTATTGTTGGGGAACTATGATTCCAATCCTGACATTGACTTAGCCTCGAAAAGATGGCCTAGCGGTTAGGCGAGACGCCCCTGTTTCATGTGTTAGCAATCAAAAGATTGATCTTGAGAATTGGCATGGATGGATAGCATGAATCACGAATGTAGGAAACCCTGCTCACGAGACTTGGCTGACATGCATATATTTCAGGGACGCTTGAGTATGTGCACGATGCGACTCGAGTGAGAATGACAAACTCACTATCCTGCGGCTTGGCTGAATGCATGTATTTTGGGGACGCTTGGAATGCGTGCACGATCCAACCAAGTGATACATTGAGTTCTAGCACGACTTGGGGAGTGAACGAGTATAGTGAACGTGAAATCGTGCTAGTAAAAGTTGGTATAACGAGGTGAAGCATTGATAGGAAGATATGCTCGACGATAGTGCAATATGTGGTCTTAAATTCGATGAAAATTTCCTAGACTTGGTCGACCCCGTTAAGTAGAAATCATACTGATTTCGTGGACACGAACGCTTGAAAAGCGAATCGGGCCATCTCGATGACCGAGATAAACGAAAGTGAATTTGCCTTAGCCTACGACCCTCGCATTTGACGAATTACAATGTGTCTCGTGTAACCATTCCAGTTCCATGACACGTCGAAATAGCAACCAAGACGAAGAAATACTCGAATTGAATAAGTACAATCAACTCTAAAATGAATGAAAGGCTATTCGATAAAATCGACCCAACGCGTGTGACACGGAACTTAGAAAGATATCAAGTATGGTTCGATGTCGTCGAACGATAGGACCGCTCGATGAAATTGTCTAAGAAACACGAAAACACGAGTTAAGAAATGGTAGGATGACCTGCACTCAGAAAGTCTCGAGGACGAGACTTATTTTGAGTGGTGTATTATGTAGTGACCCGCTCCGCCCTAGCGGAACGCCGATTCCAAACGGCAAGTGCAACGACTCAAACGAGCCGTCGACCCGAAGAATTGCCTCGACCCGATGAAGTAACAATGCAAATTGATGCAAGACTTGCATTGGCCCGTCAAGAAGAATCCAGACTTAGACTTGCAAAGGCGCGCTCGGAGGATCGCTCGGCCGATGCGAACATCGCTAAGGTGGGTGGCTCCGATGAACCCGTCTGTGCTTAGCCTAGACACATAACAATGCGGACACTATCACGAGAATCGCTAGGCGACAACACCATGCATGTTAATAAATGATCCAACGCACCTAGCTAAGGGAATAATCCCATCTTGCATGCTTGTTTAGAACATGGAAAAGAACTCGGCAATTATAGAAACGCTCGCACCACGCTCTACGCTCGTGCTACGGCACAAGCTCACGTTCATGTCCCGTATACGTTCAAATAATGAAACAATGAATGGTTTACAACAATGAAACGGGAAGGCTATCAACATAGTCGCTCCGAGTAGAGTTTAGCAACATTGGAAGGCTATGGGACCGATGGGTCGCCAAGGCGACTCCCACACTGGGAGTTGCGTAATGCATGAATGAATGAATCAACGAATGAATGAACAAACACATGAATGACTCTATGAACATACAAACAAGTGAAAGAATAACATGAAAAGAAAGAATACATGAAAGATAAGACGCTAGCGACAGGTGTGACGGGCACGTGCAACGGGGCTCGCTACCCGCGCTGTACGGACGCCAACCTGGTCGTTAACGCATTATGGCATGAAAGATAAGACATGGAAGACGCTAGCGACAGGTATGACGGGCACGTGCAACGGGGCTTGCTACCCGCGCTGTACGGACGCCAACCTGGTCGTTAACGCATTATGGCTAAGGGCTAGCCTACGGCTCAGAGATAGCCGCTAAGTAAAAGACAAGATAATACGAAATGGTCGTGGACAAACGGCACGGGCGATGGGGGGGTAAACCGTGGCCGTCGTGTGGAAGGATTCTGCGGCACGGGCGTTGGGGGGGTAAACCGTGGCCGGCCTAGGCAGAATCAATGGCGCTTACGGGCTGCTTGGGTGCGGGCTTGGGCACCAAGAGACGTAAGTAGGAGGGTATATTCAAGAGACTTAACGGGGTGTACCAGCCATCACCCTACGCTAAGTTGAGAATTGCCACAGGGGAATGTCCTAAATGGCTTGCAAAGCCAGCGACCCGTGCATGTAGATTAAGTGGACTATGCTGGTGGCAATCCACGTGCAAGTTCTTGCATTGAAATCAAAGTAGTCTAAGTAAACTAAATGAAGTGTCTCCAGAACATGCTTGAAGTGTAATATCCTAAACATGAACATGCCCGAAATATAACACTCTTGAACATGCTTGAAATATAACATCCTGAACATGAACATGCTCGATATGTAACACTCCTGAACATGCTTGAATGAAATACTCGAAACATGCTTGAATTGTAACACTCTAAAAACGTGTCTACGACGTGCTAGAACATGCCTCCGACGTGCTAGAATCCCGAGACATGGACACACACTTGATAGTGAATGCGTGCATGAATCGTGTTATGTTATTATACATGAATTGTGGTTTAACTTGGTTTACCTTGAACAGGGAAGGCCGGACGGTAAGTATGGGTAAGTCGTACATGTATTTCCATGCGACACTCGAGTTCGGTAACACGAGATAGGCTATGCAATATGCCATGAAATTGATCCTAAGGCAAGATTAGAAAGACAATGAATGATAGAGATGCACAAAAGATTATAGAACGTGTTTGGTAATGATGGCATTGTGGGCGAGCCAGCCTCCCCACCAGTGCATAACAATGTACTGATAACCCCACAGTATGCTTGCAGGATAGCAGGAGACGCCGGCGGGTGCGGAGCTTCCGTCGAACGTGTCAAGGCGCGGAGCCAACTCTGGGGCCTTGGAACGTTGCAAGAAGCTGAAGCACCCTATACAGGACATAATGTATCGGAACATCGCCATGTATCCTTCCATGTTGTAAGCCATTTGGCACGCCTTTTATGTTTCAGAGAGAGAGAGAGCTTGAGCGACTTGTAATATCGGCCTAGCGCCGCTTGTAAACTTGTTGAATATCAATAAAGAATTTGGTTTCGCTTCAATTGTGTTCATTTATATTCCGCTGCAAATGGGGACACTCTGTGCGACTCTGTGGCCTAGAACTCAAATCGGCCGTTTCTGGACTTGGCCTTGCACGGGCGCAACCTAGGCCCGTGCGGCATCACGCCTTAGCGAGGACGATCGCTCCTACGGGAGCGGGGCGTGACAACTGCCTCCCTGGTATGCTCATCCTCCTGAGGGACATCCTGACCACCATCAGCAGGCTGATGATCAAGGTTGGGAGCAACTCCATGTACCGGCTCCCCCATAACTGGATCCTCTGTGATGTCCTCTGGAAACTGCTCGAAGCGAAATGACTCTAACTCAGGCAATTCCTCAGCCTCAGAAGGCGTCTCGAAATCCTGAGTGTTGGTCATGGTCTGATCCTCGACGAACACCACGTCCCTGCTTCTGTAGAGCTTTCCTTCCACTGGGTCGTAGAGTCTATAGCCAAACTCATCCCGACCGTAGCCGACAAAGATGCATCGCCTCGTCTTCGGCTCAAGTTTGGTCCTCTCGTCCTTCGGTACATGCACGAAGGCCTTACAACCAAACGTTCGCAGGTGATTGTATGACGGCTCTTTGCCGTACCATACTTTGTCAGGCACATCATCCTGCAAAGGAGCACTAGGAGATAAATTAATAATATAAGCAGCTGTGAGAAGAGCCTCACCCCAATAACTGCCCGGCAAGTTTGCTTCTGACAGCAAACACCGCACCCTCTCCATCAGTGTCCTGTTCATGCGCTCCGCTACACCATTGAGCTGAGGTGTCTTTGGCGGAGTCTTCTGGTGTCGTATCCCTTGCTCTCTGCAATACGCATCAAAGAGACCGATGTATTCGCCGCCATTGTCGGACCGAACACACAATAACCTCTTGCCCGTCTCTCTTTCAACAGAGGCCTGAAACTCCTTGAAAGTAGGCAGCACCTGATCCTTGGTCTTTAAGGCATAGACCCAAACCTTCCTGGAACAGTCATCAATAAAGGTTACAAAGTAAGAAGCACCACCAAGAGATTTTACCTTCATAGGACCGCAGACATCCGAGTGAATCAACTCGAGCAACGCCGGCTTCCTTGAACTTGGGTGACTTTGGAAAGACATCCTATTTTGCTTCCCAGCTAAACAGTGCGTGCATTTCTCCAACTTTGTAGACTTGAGCCCTGGAATCACCTTCCTGTTCACCAAGTAGCTCATCCCCTTCTCGCTGATATGGCCGAGCCGCCTGTGCCACAACTCGGTAGACGCATCACTGACTGCGTTCACCTCCTGTGCCCCCTGTGCGCTCCCCTCCATATAGTAGAGACCGGACTTCTTGCTTCCTCTGGCAATCACCAACGAACTTCTGGAAAGCTTCCACTGACTGTTCCCGAAGAGACTGAAGAATCCCTCGTCATCCAACCTTCCAATCGACACCAGGTTGAAACGGATATCAGGGACATGACGAACATCCTTGAGAACAAGAACCGCACCCGTCTTCGTTCTCAAATGCACATCTCCAACGGCAACCGTCTTCGACACATCTCCATTGCCCATCTTCAACACTCCACAGTCGCCTGCTGTGTAAGTAGCAAACAGTGTCCTGTTGTGAGATACATGTGTTGAAGCCCCTGAGTCCACCAGCCAAGAATTGTCGTCGCAGGCGAGGTTAGTAATGACCTCATCACCTACGATGATCACATCGCCTCCATGCATCGAGGCCGTCACTGTAGTGTTCTCTTCTTGCTTCCCCTTGTCGCCCTTCTTCTCTCTCTTCCAAGCGAAACAATTCCGCTTGATATGGCCCTTCTTATCACAATGGTAACACTCTGAGTCCTCGTACCGACCTTTGGACTTCCCCCTGCTCTTGTCTCTGCCACCACCTGGACCCCTGCTTTTGCCCCTTCTGCGGCTCTCTGAAACCAATGCCTCTGAGTGGTGGGATGTGGATGAAGTGCCCTGAGATCGTCTCCGCATCTCTTCATTCAACACCTCGCTCTTGGCAAACTCCAGACTGACCACGCCCTCTGGAGCAGAAGCGATCATAGATACTCGTACGGTCTCCCACGAGTCTGGCAAAGTACACAGCAGCCACAGTCCCTGAACTTCGTCGTCGAACTTGACTCCCATAGAAGATAGCTGGTCAACCACGCCCTGGAACTCACTCAAGTGATCCGAAATAGACGCCCCATCCTTGTATTGCAGACCCATCATCGTTCGGATCAGGAACAACTTGTTTACCCCGGTCTTCTTCGCATACAAGGATTCCAGCTTATCCCACAACGTCTTCGCGTGCTCAATATTGGCAACGTGGTTGTACACGTTCTCATCAACAAACTGCCGTATGTACCCACACACCTGTATATGCTCGAATGTCCAGTCCTCCTCGGATTTATCACTGGGCTTCTCGGATGCAAATACGGGTAGGTGCAGCTTCTTGACAAACAGCAAATCCTTCATCTTGCTCCGCCAATAATGATAGTTTGTGCCATTAAGATTCACCATGCGCACCGGCTTCGCGTCCATCTCTCCTCTCTGGTTTCTCTGTCAACTACTGACACCCCTTCTGAATTCCAGAACTTGGCTCTGATACCACTCTGTTGGGAAAGAAACGTGAAAACCTTTTCCCAAACCGGAGAGTACCTGCGAGAGGACCGAGCAATACAACGCACGAACCCAAAAACAATCACACAAAACAATCCACGCAGACACAGAGAATTTTGACGTGGAAAACCCTTGCGGGAAAAAACCACGGGACGATCGGAGTCCAACCCTGAGAAGCCTCCACTAATGGAATAGAAGAATTACACCCTCTACAAACTCCTCCCGATCCAAATCGGATCCCCACAACACTCAGAGATAAGAACAATGATTACAAGGCTACGAAGAGCGAGAACGACAAGTAGAGATTACCCGAAACACGATCTCCTTCGAATAGCGACCTTCAATCCTCCGTCTTCTTCTCCGAAGTTGCAATGGCACTCTTGCCTTCTTCCTCTCTCCAAATTGTGTTACGTTGTGTTATGGCGTCATGAATTAGGGTTGAGAAAACTCAACTTAACTCCCCAATCCCGCAACCAACCTGGACCGTTGGATTAGATCCAATGATGAAAAGTCACCCTAAAATCCGCTTCAGCCCCCGACGACACAGAGTTCGGCCAGAACTCTGTGTCGGGCAACCAGCACTGGCCGACCACATTCTGGAATGGGGAGGCAGAGTTCGGCCAGAACTCTGCCTGGGGCAGAGTTCGGCCAGAACTTGGCCCCCCTGCTTCCAGCAGCTCCCTGTAGCTCTATCAGCAGCCCCGCTTCCTCCCCGAGCTTCTTCGACACACGAACGGCGCTCGTCGCTCTCCGGGGTCTTCTTCACATAGGTTGGGAACCCCACCCACTCCAACATAATATATTTGAGAAATAGATTAGGTGAAGATGCAAAGGATACAAAGAGAGGAAAAAAAGTAAAATAGAAAGGAAAATATATGTATATATATATATATTAGGTCTGAGAAAGAACAATGCTATGACTACAACCATGATTACAATATTCTTATAACTCGTCTAAGTGACAGTTGTTAATTGGATCTCTTCTTCTTCTATGTGAAGTAGGAGGAGGAGAGGGGGATCTAATTAGCATCTGCTACGTAGGCACTTGTAAAAGAATTGTAAGTTCTTGGTTGTAATATTGATTTTATCCTAAATAAAAAAGATAACTACTGACCCACCTCCCTGTCAATGCTCATTTTCAAGACGAATGAAAATTTGATGATATTCACTTTCACATTTACATGTACTAATATGCGCAGACGCACTTACATTGGACATATTTTATAAAACTTGAGGAAAAAAAAGTAAATAATATTTTTTTTTTCACTATTTGGAAAGAACTAAAAAATCATGGAAGAGCCAACAATAGTATTCCTTAATTTATTTTTGTTTAAGTAATTATTTAACTACATGTTAAATTCAATGAACAAATTTTAATTAGTAAACATAAATAACAACATTTTTGGAAAAATATTGATGGTGAAACCTAATTTTTGAATTATATAGTTATATGTATGTATGTATGTATAACTTTCATATAAACATACTTGACATATAATATTCACCTCCATTAGTATTTCAGAGTATTCTGGGGGTGGTTTGAAGTGCTACATTTTTTTTACTCAAAATTTGTAGTGCTTGTGACTGCAATGGTCTCTTGTCCACACTTAAAAAATGTTAGCAAGCCAAGAGTCTCTCAAATTTTAAACATGTTCTAGCTCGTGAACAGTAAATCAACTGGGTGTACAAGAAAAAAAATGGAATGGAAAATAAACGGAGAAAAGAGGAAGGAAAAAAAAGGAGGTTAATCTAAAATATGAATGTGGTTGTGTTATTTTATTTGGGGTGTGTCATTATGTATCAATATCAAAGAAACACTAAAATAATAATAATTTATACGATTTTCAAAAAAGAAAAGAAAAGAAATATAGAATAGAGTATATCCATTCAGGGTGTAACCCGGTACAGGTTAACCGCGGACCGGACCGGCCCGCCCAAGCCCGTTCCCCTTTAGCCCGGCCCGGCCCGTCCAAGCCCACCCTCCGACCGATCCGGGATGGATTCCCTAAACCGAGCCCGAGCCCGGCCCGGACCGGATTAGCCCCGTTTTTTTTTTTTTTTTTTTTTTTTTGCTTTTAAACGGTAGGCCCGGTTTAGCCCGGCCCGGTCAGGCCCGCCCGAGCCCGACCCGGACCGGCCTGGCTGAACCGATTTTTGCAAAAAAAAAAAAAAATTCTTTTTTGAATTTTTTTGAATCTTTGGCCCCACATTTACCAAAAAAAAAAAGAAAAGAAAGAAAGAAAACTTAAAAATATAGAACAAAATTACAAGAAAAAAAAACGAACAAATAAAACTTAGAACAAAAAAATCTTAAAATATAAAAACAAAATAATAAAAAAATAACAAAAAAACCCTAAACTTAAAACAACAATTTTTAACTCTGCCTATGACAAGCAAAGCTTGCATTGCCGGTCCCAAGCCTGTATAAAAGAGGAAGAAAAAATAAAACAAAATAAAATAAAAGAACAAAACATAATAAAATAAATTAAAAGAAAACTTAAAAAGAATAAAATAACAAAATATACTTAGGAGGGAAAAATAAATAAAATAAATAAAATAAAATAAAATAAATTTAAAGAAAACTTAAAAATAATTAAATAACAAAATAAACTTAAAATTAAAAAGAATATAAAAGTTAAAAAAGAAAAGTGAAAATCCAAAAAAAAAAAACTGAAAAAAAAATAAAAATAAACCGGACCGGGCCGAACCCGGCCCGCCCGTGAACCGGCCCGGACCGGCCAGCCCTACACAAGCCGAGTCACTGGGCCGTGCTGGGTTCATTTCCCCAAGACCGGGCTGGGCCTGGCCCGGCCCGCTTCTGCCACCGGTCCGGACTGGACCCGGACCAAGTACGGTTGGGTCCGGTTCAATTTGTTGTGGTCCGGTCCGGACCGATCCGGGTCACACCCTGAATATCCATACATGATGCTCTTATTTTTTGCATTTATATCTCTCCAAATTAATATTTGTTACCAAACTCGAGTGACTCTTGTGTTTACCAAGGAGAGGAGATATAAGATCCTGACCGAATGTCGGAAGATCAGTGGATCGAGCCAGGGAGCGTATTGCAACTTGCACAAAGTGACATTTCAAAATGTCATTCCTTCTCCCTATCATTATTACATAGAGGATTAGGGACATAACATAAGTTAATTAGACCATTAATATTTTCTTTTTCTTTTCTTCTCTCTATATAAAGCCCCCACCACCACCACTCATCTTCTGCCATTATCAACAACTAGAGAAAGAAAGAGGAGAAGAATGGAGGGGAAGGAAGAGGATGTTAATGTCGGCGCGAGCAAGTTCCCGGAGAGGCAGCCGATAGGGACGGCGGCGCAGGAGAGGGGCGGGGGGAAGGACTACAAGGAGGGCCCCCCGGCCCCGCTGTTCGAGCCCGGGGAGCTGAAGTCGTGGTCCTTCTACAGGGCCGGCATCGCCGAGTTCGTCGCCACCTTCCTCTTCCTCTACGTCACCGTCCTCACCGTCATCGGCGTCTCCAAGTCCAACTCCAAGTGCGCCACCGTCGGCATCCAGGGGATCGCCTGGGCCTTCGGCGGCATGATCTTCGCCCTCGTCTACTGCACCGCCGGCATCTCCGGTACGTACTCCCCCTCTCTCTTCTTCTTCTTCTTCTTCTTCTTTCCCGACGGAGTATTAATTAATTAATAACAAAAGAAGGTCCAGTACTTGTAGCTCATGTGGAAAGCAGTGCGGATATCATGCGGAGTATTAATTATTTAAGGATTCATTTTATAAACATCTAATTTTCTAGTTATTTTTAAAAAAATATAAGATATGAGTGAATATGAAGGCTAAATTGTTCAGATGTTTTTGGCACCTTAACTCTTTACTGTTCAATTACTCAAACTTCATAAATTATTCTTCTGAATCACCTTACTTCAATTTTGAAGGACATCGGAGCCATTACAAAATATATTTTACAGAAATACTTGTATTGTCATATATTATTTTAAAGTGGTTCTGACATGCTTCAAAATTGATAAAAATGTGTTTAAATAAGTAATTTATAAAGTTGGAATATAGCTGTGAAAAGTTAAGATGTCAAGATGTCATTAACATAATTTAGTCCAATATGAATGGAAAAACTAGAGTATGCTAGTCCGAGTATTAACACTAAATTAGAAATCAAGAACCCATTTTTTTTTTTTTTCTTACGATTTGTGTTGTGTTGTTTAGGTGGTCACATAAACCCTGCGGTGACCTTCGGGCTGTTCCTGGCGAGGAAGCTGTCCCTGACCAGGGCCGTCTTCTACATGGTGATGCAGTGCCTGGGCGCAATCTGCGGCGCCGGGGTGGTGAAGGGCTACGGGAAGATGCTGTACGAGACCCAGGGCGGGGGCGCCAATGTGGTCGCCCCCGGCTACACCAAGGGGGACGGGCTCGGTGCCGAGATCGTCGGCACCTTCGTCCTCGTCTACACCGTCTTCTCCGCAACCGATGCCAAGAGGAATGCCAGAGACTCCCATGTGCCTGTAAGTGACTAACTACTCTCCGCCATTAGTGTCATGACACACCACTCTCCTCCACAATTTAAATATCACTATTTTTATAATGGTACTATTGGTGATGAGTCAAGACTCACCTCTACTGCATGGTGAGTCTGGCCCACTGAATAATTTTTCATCAAATCTACTTCATGGTAGACGCTCTATGATCACTTAAAAAATACTGCTTATCAGCGACGTACCATTGACGATGGCTTCCATTCGTCGCCACTTAGCGATGGAACCAATTGTAGATATCTTGAATATTAAATATCGGGACTTCGTCAATTCGTCGGCTAGTCGTCACTAGTCGACCAAAAGAAAATCATCTAACTCAACTTGATCTATATTATTGATTATTTATTTTGGTTTGAGAGAGATCGATGTGATCGAGAAGTATATTGTCATTGTGGTTGGATTTGTTTGGTGTGCAGATCCTTGCTCCCTTGCCGATTGGGTTTGCTGTTTTCCTAGTCCACCTTGCCACCATCCCCATCACCGGCACCGGCATCAACCCAGCAAGAAGTCTAGGAGCTGCCATCATATACAACAAGGGCCATGCTTGGGATGACCATGTAAGTAATCTATTCTACTATATAATATAAAAAGTAGGCTTCATCGTAAAAATTTTCTTTCCAAAAATATCCTTCAATATATATGCTAATTAAAAAAATAGATGCAATTAATGTATTACGGAAATCGAAGGGTTCAGGCTACTTGCTAAGTCTTCTAAGTTGTTACCACATAATTCGAAAGGTTGAAGCCATAACCTATATAATTAAAAGCTACAAAGTTAAACCAATTCATCAACAACATACACTCCAAGTGTCTTTTAATCTTCCTAATTATAACATGTGAATAATTAAGTACGTGCAACGCACGTACATATATACTAGTTATTAGTAATAACAACTCAATTCATTTTTTTTACTCTTATTATAGTTCTTTTCCTGTTGTTGTTGCAGTGGATTTTCTGGGTAGGACCGTTCATTGGAGCTGCGCTTGCTGCCATGTACCACCAGATTGTCATCAGGGCCATCCCGTTCAAGAGCAAGTCTTGAGTTTATCATGTTCTTGCTTTGTGGTGGGCTTCATCTATCATGAATTAATGTAGTTTCCAGCACTGCCTAATTATGTTTGTTGAAGTGTGTAAATTAAGTTATGCTTGTACTAGTACTTCATTCCAGACCTCTATCATATATATTTTGTGCACCTAGCTAGCAACATGAATGATGATGCAGTAGTATTTAAGTAAAATCTTGAGGAGTGCAAAGAAAGCAAAGTTTGTTTTGTTTTTTCAAGTGATAGGGATGTTGGTGGCTGGCTTTTGATCATGATAAGGAAAATGAGGCATGGATAGCTTCAATGGGATTCATATATTAAAAATAATAAATAAATGGATAATAATCAATAAAATATTTGTGTGGCTGGTGAGTTTTGGGTGGGGGGGGGGGGGGGGGGGGGGGGGGGGGGGTGGGTGGGCTAACATCATCGATGGGGAGTGTTCTGTTTGCAAGCCTGGCCTTCACCTCTCTGCAGGGGGGACCTTAATTTGTGAGAGCCAAAGAAGTGAAATGTTGCACGAACACGAATACAACACCACATAAAACCACAGGATAATGACATGGTGACACATGTATACATCTGATTTGGAGTGTCCATTACGTGTCTGACACGGCACAGTCCATATTTCTGGATTGTTCGTGCTCCTTTGGCCTCAATCCTGCTACGATTTTAGAGCTTTTGTACAGTGGTACTGGCGGGACTTCTTTAAGAACAGTTACTTACCTTCCTTAGGTGCAGTGGCAGAACCTCAAGAGTGTTTTCCTTTCTTTAGGTGTGGATATGATATGTTGTTGTGTTGGAGTGGTCGAAGAAAGATTGTCTGGACTCGAGAGGAGGAGCCCGAGACTATGTGAAACTGTGGATACCGAAATTGGTGTCACTGCATAGAGGAAGGAAAGAAATACCTTGTATATATGTTTTTCTTTTCATATATGAGAAAGCACACCAGGTTGGGATTTATCTTGATTAGTATCGGTAAGTTCCAATCATTTATCCCAACAATAAACTATATCAATTCTCGCAATCTATGAACAAACTTCTCCTTTTCAGGTTATCTACCAATAGAGTAAAGATTACTTACTGCTAGTGCCTATCATGTCCATTTAGAGCAAGATTAGTCCAGGAATTGGCACCCAATTAGTAGGAAGATGTACATGGCTATCAAGGAATTAGCACCCAATTAGCACATAAATTTGAAGTCTTAATTAATTTAGTGTGGAACATTCAGAAAGCAATCAATTCATGAGAAGCTTAGACTACTTGCTTATGTTATAGATAACATCAAATGCTCTTCACAACTCTAAAAGTTTTGGTAGAAGGACACGGGTTCAACTTGATAGTTGATACAAAAAGCGACCCGTGTTCAAATCTTTTTATCTGGTGCTCATATATAATGTGTCTACCATGTGTATAATCGCAGTTTGACTTGGAACTTTGAAGCACCACCTGCCTGTCAAATATATCAAGACCCTTCTTGAGAGTTGAGACATTTGTACCACAACTCGACCATCCCTTAGGGCTTCTGTTTCGCGAGGACATTTCCTTGGAGTGCGTCATTGATGATGATCAAGTCGTGGAAACAGCCCCTCTAGATATTGTGGGTAAGGCTCCATACATCTGGACCATCCCTTCCCCTATCCTGCATTAGCCTCGTGTCTCTAGTGAGAAACATATTTAGAATGTTGACACTTAAGGTTAATTCACATAAACATATCACATGTGAACTATCCCTAGACATGTATGTTGATGCTGATAAATGATAGACATGTATGTTGATGCTGATAAATGATATTTAAATTTTAAAGTCATAAAGCAGTAGATGTGTCATTGTTTTAGTGTCCCTTTCGCTAAGAGAATGGAGTCACTAATACTAGGATTTGAATAGTCCTCCAGACATAATCTCAGGGTTGGCCTTCTCTATATCAGACACCGAGCCAATTTTTTCTTTTTTTTTTTCTCTTTTACTATAATAGATCAGATTTCGACTGGCTAAACGGACCAGGGCCTAGAGAAGGCCAGGAAGCATTGTGCCCTGTGTCATAAGTCTCATGACCAAAGAGTTTATACCTATTTTGTTAGTATCATATGATACATGATACCTATCTTACGATACGATATGATATGATGTACTACCATTTCGTTACGTATCGATATGATACATACTATATAGGTAATTGATAGATAGGATCAACTTTTGTTTTTTACTTAGTCGTGTAACGGATACTTAAGAATTTGGATTTAGAGCTAAATAGACCTGCAAAGATTTAATGAATAAAACATTTTTGTGAAAGTTATATTAAATCATGTTCCTATATAGATTTGGAAGTATATAACTAAAATCATAAAGTTATTATATCATATAATACACGATATGATATGCGATACATGATAGGATACACAAGCAAGTACATACATGATACGTATCACGAGTTAAACAACCTAGATTTTTTTTACTAGTTATTTATTGCAGAAGTTCTCATATGTCTTGTAATCAAATTTCTGAATAGAAAGAAAAAATGTCTGAATACGGAGGTAAGTCTTAGCACCCTTACCTTATCCAGAGTTCCTTAGCGGGAATTTATTCAAAAGAAAAATAGAAACAAAGTGATGACTATCAACTTCAAGCTCAAGCCACTTTAGGGGGCGTTTGGTATGCGGAATACTATATAGTCGGAAATTCTATATTTCCGGGAATCAAATTTCAAGGAATTAAATTCCCTGGAAAATGCGACAAAAACGACAAAAAACAAAAAAAAAAAACGGTTAAAATGACAAAAAAGTTTAAAAACGACAAAAAATAACCAAAAAACGAAAAATAATCGATAAAAACAACAAAAAAGGACAAAAATCAGGTTAAAACGAAAAAAAATCGGTTAAACGACAAAAAATAACCAAAAAGCGACAAAAACGAAAAAAAATCGGTAAAAGCCGACAAAAATAACAAAAACGACATAAAATCAGTTTAAAATGACCAAAAAGCGACAAAACGACAAAAACGACTAAAAATCGGTAAAAACAACAAAAAAAGGTAAAAAAGGACAAAAAATTGCTTTAAATGACAAAAAATGACAAAAAAAGCGACAAAAGGACAAAAAATGGGTAAAACGACAAAAATAATCAAAAAGTGACAAAAAGACAAAAAATGGGTAAAAACGACAAAAAATCGCTTTAAACGACAAAAAATTGGTAAAAACGACAAAAAAAAGCGATAAAAATGACAAAAAAAGAAAAAAACATGTTCAAAACTAATCAAAATTGATCAAAAATGAAGAAAAAAATTTAGACAATTTTTTTTTGCCCGGGCAAAAAAAAAAATACCAACCTATTCTCAAGGGATAGAATTCCCATGTTTTGTGGGTAAACTATTTACCCGGGTATTTATAATGGCTTTTTCTAAGGGTACCACACAAATTACTAGGGGCTATCACTTACTAGGGGACAGTCCAGGTTTGAGGAACTTTTACTGGGGACGTCCCGAAAATTACTTGGGGCTATCCCACCCCCCCCCAACCCTCTCTTTCATTTTATTTTCATAAAATTTTTCTCTCTCTTCAAAACCCTCTCTCCAAAACCCTACTCTCCAAAACCCTACTCTCATTCTCCCCAACTCCAATCCAAACTCCTAACCCTAGTTTTCTTCTACATTTCTTATGATAAATTAGGTTAGAACAATTTTTTGTATGTCAAAGTATTTTTCGAACTCAGAAAATCTCAATTTTTTCGTTTAAACCTAACCCTAGAACACGAAATGGCCGTTCGGCTGCTGCTCGTGGACGTCATCTCTGAGGACTGCCCAAGAACGGGTGTCACGATCCGATCCCAAATTAATGGGTCGAACCGGATCATGCCCAGCCTGCACCGTTGTGAGACGGCGGCAGTAAGCTGTTCTATATGCAGGTATTCACAACAACATTTATACATTTGTCACAACTAATATACGAAAATTTTAAAACTTTTATTTCAACATTTGAAAAGTACAACTGGAATGAAAGAACTGAAATGAAAAGCTTAATTCAATTTAACAAATTTCAAAACAACAAAACTGGAAACAGAAAATAACTAGCTAAGTAGTCGGCTCGTCGGCCTCAGGTCCTGCGTCCTCCAAGGGGACTCTGGCAACGCCATAGGGTACAAAACTGGGTCATAGTAGCTATTGTACAATAGCTCAGCATCCTCAAAGTCACCTAAAAATGTTGTCTCCAGTCAGGAGGGAGCAAGTACGAATATGTATCTCATATTTCAAATAATAATGTGTAACACCCAGTTTTCCAGATGAGGATAATTTTGAAATTTTGTAATTATAGTTATTATTTATTGATATTTGTTTCATATTATAATTTTTGGTGATTTTTATTTATTTTTAAACTATTTAAAATCATGAATTGTGATTTTGGTGTTTTGCTAGTGAAACCGTAGAGACTGTCTACCCTAGAGCCTAGCCATGTGATTAGGGTATTTCATTTATCATTTTTAGTTTGTGGGTATTTTTGTCATTTTTGAATTATTTGAATTTAATATATTTTAGGAATTTAAATGGTTTATTTTGAATGGTGTGATTTAATATTATTTAATTAATTTTCATGTGGTCTAGATTAGCCTAACCTAGTTTGGACCTAACCTAGATTAGTCATGGCTAGTCTAGTTAGTCATAGAGAGTATTAGTTATTATCTATTAGATGAGTTTAAGTCATGAATAGTTAGAATGTATAGGTTGCAACTTGACTAAGGGAAACCTAGATTCTAGGCCATTGAATAGGCTAGATGGAATGAGAGCCATTAGATTCATCCCAAAACCCTAACCCTAGCATTTATGACCAGCCTAGGGATTCCCCCTCCAACACTATAAAATCCCTCTCAAAGTTTGTGCCTCCTTTTTATCCATCCCTTCATTTTTCTAAGGAAAGGTTTGTTCTCCATTGAAACTTCTTCATAGTTTATTCAATAGTAGACCATTTTCATTGCAACTTCTTCCTTTGTGACCTAATTAGTGTCCCCCTACTGTTGGTGGAGACCATTCTCAGGTTTGATACAATTTGGAGCCATTGGCTAGCTTGAGGAGATCTCACTTTTGGGAGCTTTTCTTGTGAAGGAACACACATAGGTAAATCCTATTTCCCTCCATGAAATTTCGATTTCTTTGCATGGTTAGGAAACCCTAGGTGTCCTCTTACTGTAGGGATAGGTTTTGCACCCTCTCGTGTCCTTTACGTGTCCGAATCGGACACGTATCAGTGGACAGTCGCAGGTGTTCGACGAAATGCCACAGTGGGCATTTCGATCAATTTTTCAGGAAGTAATTGAATAGGAAATTAAGTTTTTAGGTCGCTTACGGGTTTTTGTTGATTTGGACACATTTCGTGTCGTGTCGGGGTCGTACTGGACCCGTGGACACGCCCGCGCGCGTGCGAGCTGCACTGCCCTGCTGCTAGGGGTCCAGTGCTTCGCGGACACAGCGATTGGACTCGTGCCACTTGGCACAAACCAAGGGGCAATGACTGTCAGGTCACCCCTCGAGTCTGGAGTCCAGTGGTGTCGTGTCGGACACGAGTTTCGCTCTGCACGGGTTTTACACTGATGGTTCATTCTCTTTTTTCAGTTCGGATACGGCCTTGTAAGTCGGACACGACGACACGTGGACCCGTGTTAGGCTGTGTCAGACCTAGAGCTATACTAGGCGAACCCACATGTGTGATCACGAGACTTGATTCGTATCGTGTCGTGTCCTAGACTCTCTGGAACACGTGCACGACACTGTACTATTTAGTTGTGTCTGTGTTGTGCTCGATTTGGGTTTTCCTTGGTTTGGACACGTCTGTGTCCTCGTGGTGGGACACATTTACACTATATGGCATCTATAAACACCCTAGTATAATTACCAACTATTAGTTTAACATATTAATGTGTTTTTAATATTCAATTTTGGTTTCCCAATATGACTGATACTGTCTATATCAGTGTTTATGGTACACTGCTCTTCAGTTTCCTTGGGTTTAAATTGTTATTTTACTGATTCTAATGATGATGAATGTTTAGATTTAGCTCACCTGCATGTGCTATGAGTGATGAGTAGATTAGATTGAAATCTTGATGGTTAATTGGTTTCGAAATCATTGATTCCTATTTGGACTGATACCTCTTAACTGCACTATATTTTTTTTTCCAAGTTAATTTCATTTTTCTGAGTTTGTGAATTCGATTAAATGTTAAATTGTAATAATTTGTTGATGCTGATATAGGTTCATGTTTGGGTTCAATGGTGAAGAGTTTTGAATTTGGTTTGTGGGATTTCAAATGGCTTTTAACACTCCTGTGCATGACTGAAACCTAAACTAAACTGTCAAGTGTACACCACATCATGTATCACACATACACATCACTGCCATGTATTTACACACACACCCTTCCTGTTAGTATCACACACATGGACTGACTTGCAAAATTCTGAGAACATTGTGTCCCAACCTGAGAGTAATGTAGATGCCACCTTACATTGTATTTTCCTGAGACATTCCTGGACCTTGACACTTTTGCACACTGTTTTGGGTTGGTAGTTCATATGTAGACACACACAAGACACTGATTTGCACACTGAAATCTGAGTTGAACTTGGGAACATGAGGCACTCACACACTGTTTGGATTACACTGTTTCTCACACCATATGTTGACACACACGCATTGAATCACATGTTACACACACTTTTGAACTGTTTTCCTGAGAATACAATGAGTTCATTATACACACAAATACACATTGATTGCTACACAATCTGAGTTCCCATTGCCTTAACCATTGACACTCTTCTAAATTCCTGAGTTTACATATAACACAAATTCCAGTTTCCTGAGATTATTCCCTGTCCTCACTGAATTGATGTGCATTACCATGTTAAATTCCTATATTTATGTATGTTAGTTTAGTTAGGAAGTCAACTGAGAAATCCCAATGCATGTAAATTCCTGAGAACACAACCCCTCTACTTTTCCTGTCACAGACACACATCACCCTTCACATATTATCTCACTGCCACCCTTCACATATTGCTTCATACACATCACCCTCACATGTACCACCTACACATACACATTTCCTAAACTTATTTTCTGCCACTTGACATGTCACTCCCCGTTCCCAGAATGCGTATTTTAATACGTATATTGCCTGAATGTATTTATTTAGCATTTATCATGTAGTATCCTGTATTTAAATTTTAATAACTTCATGTTAATTAATTATCTGCATTTTATTTTCCGCACTTTATTTTTCTGCAATTCTATTACCTGCTCTTTAAATTTTCATGTTAATTAATTAGCTGCTCTTTAATTTTCATGATAATTTATTTCTGTAATTTTGTTTCCGTACTTTATTTCCTATATTTTATTTCCTGCTTTAGTCTTACTTTTGGGTTAGCCTTGTTGGACCCGTACAACCCGACCCATTGGACCCATTGGACCCATTTGACCCGGCCCAACTCCCACCTACCACCCCTTCCATATTTAAGTCACCTTCTCCCTTCTCTCTCCTCATTTACTTTACTTCTTCACCATTACTCCTCTTCTTCTTCTTCATTACTCTCTCCACCTACCAAACCGTAGGCAAGTGCCAACTTGCTTCTTGATGGATTCCCACTATTATTGTTCCATCATCCTCCTTATTTGATTCTATGTCTCTTTAGTACTTAGCATTTTAATTTCCACGGCTAATTTGTTGTAGATCTAAGTTTGTTACATTTTCGGGTTTCTTAGGTTTTGATCTAGTAAACTTTGATATCTTCAAGTTTTGATGGTTCCATGTTGTAGAGAATTTCGTTCTACCCAATTTTGACCTAAGGAAGTTCGAATTTGGACTCTGGATGAAGGTTTTATGGAACTTTGAAGCTTGGGTTTATGGTGTTCTTCTTCTCTGAAACTTGGAGAAGAAGAACGGTACTTGACTTGACCGCATGAATAATTCATGCGGCAAGTGATTCCCAGCCGCATGGGTTGTTTCCTTCTCAGCCGCATGGAAAGTTTCTACCCGGCCGCATGAGATTCATTTGAGCCCAGCCCCATAGGGAGTTCTCCTAGCCGCATGGACTTTCCCCACTTAACCGCATATGCGCCCCCGTCTTTCCTGACCGCATGGATTTCTCTCCAAATCCAGCCGCATGAACCAGACTCACTCGCTGACCGCATGAGGTCCTGAACTTTATAGCCGCATGAACTCCCCCCCCCCCCGCCAGCCGCATAAGCAATCTCCTTGACCCGGCCGCATGGGGTTCGACTTGGTTGAGCCGCATGGACTCATTTACCGCCAGCCGCATGAGTACCCTTTCCGCTGACCGCATGTGTCTTGTCTTTTTCGGCCGCATGAGCCAAATTCATCCTAGCCGCATGGAACATCCCTTCTGCTTGCCGCATGGGAGCTAGTCCCACTCGCCAGCCGCATAGGTTTCCGCATTTTCAGCCGTATGTGCCTCTGCCCACTGAGCCGCATAAATCCGACTCCTTTCCTTGCCGCATAAGATCCATCCTGGCCGCATTAGACTTAGCCGCATGACTATTCTATAGCCCTGAATATTGATATTTTATTAGATATTTTACGTCCATTTTATATCCTTACGCCTTTTTGCATAAACTTGATATAATCATGATATGCTAGTAATTCTGTTAATTATAGATTGTGACGTGGGATGTACCATGTGTCATGAATTGAGTTATAGATATCCGGATTGACTGGAATTAAACCCTGAGGGTTGTAGACTCGACCCCACTGAATACTAGTTGACTTTCATGCCTTGATACCATTGATAATAATTGTTAGCTTGACTAAAATTGATCATGCGTTCCTAGTTGGAACTAAAGAGACTGGCTAGTCGTCTTATTGAATTAAATGAATGAGACACGTTCATGAAATGAACTATTGTAATCGACTGGCTAATCTCGAATATTGACATACAGGCACATGCAGGCTTCAAATTATTTATTTATTTATTTAGTTATTTTTATCTTCCAAAAGAAGTATGTGTACTTTATGGTCAAGGCATGATCACCGTGGTTAGATTTGATTGTTGCATTACGCTATGTAAGACCTGCAACCTAATCGCACTGGTATCGTTGTAGAGTTGTGCATATCGTACCCCGTACGAAAGTACTCATTTGAATGACCATAATCCATGGCATGGGATTTCACTCAACGTAGGGACTATTAAGTTAAATAAAATAATGATTGCATGGAGAGAATGGATTCCCAAATTCTTACATGGCAGCCCCCTTGGAACGAGTAGTACCCGACGGGCCGGCTGGTTCCCACAGATACTGTAAATCTGCCACACGGGCAGGGAACAGTATCTGCTTTTATTATTATTGTATATTGTGTATTGACGAGCGTCCTGCTAGGACTCGTCTAATTCATGCATGGGCCAATTGATTGACTGGATAGACTAGCCTTGCTTGCACATAGTAAGAACTGAGGAATCCCTAATTGCATTATTCCAGGATAACTTGGAACTCATAATAGCAAGCCGTAGGAGTTGATTGGCCGTTCAAGATGATTTGTTTGTGCACTGTACTCTGTTACCTAACTGGGATGATCAGAATGTCAGGACATGACGGGCCAACATCTGTCCTTGTTTGGTTGGGAGGTTGGTTCGAAGTGTCTTGATGTGATGTGAGTCCTAGTAGCAAGCAGAGATCTATTATTATATTCTCTTCCTTACTGGTTTAGTCCTTCATATCGTCCTCCCTTGTGGTACTTGCTATTAGAGGTCTAACCTCTCTGGTTTTGCATGGCCAGATTTAGAGCCAGTCCCCGAGGATCCAGCTTACTTCTACCTCCAAGATGGTCAACACTAGAAGGACGATCGCAGGAGGACTCGAGTGGGTTTTCTTACTTCCTCGCTCGTTTTGTTAAATACTTTATACCTTGCCGTTTGGCACCGACATGTTAGTCGGATTGTCTTGTACTTACTTTTGCATAATTGTAACTAAGTCAGGCTGCAGCTGATAACAATTGTGTATACTTTTGCTACATCAATCTGGCTATATTTTGTAAAGCCAGATATCAAGAACATTTTGACAGAGCGTTTGGGACGCCTTACTGCTTTATCTTACATGTTCCCTATTTCTGTTTCTTGTTTCGAATGATTGAGACAATAGATGTGAAATGACCATAGTAAGACCTTTATGTAGTATGCACCCCCTCGTCTGGTTAGACAGCATTGATCGTATTATACGATATTCATCTACCCGTAATACGTAGCTGGCTGAGTCACTCCCCCGCTCTCCAGTATTCTGGTTCTGGGACGTGACATGACACCTATTAGCTATAGCCATATATACATAGACACACATGTCATTATCCCTCCCTCTCTATATCACTAAATATATATATATATATATATATATATATATATATATATATATATATATATATATATATATATATATATATATATATATTTATATATATATATATTGTCTATATAATAATGTGGGCCATGTGTTTATGTGTATTTTGTTAGATATATTTTAATGTGTGAAGTAGACCACATGGTTTATGGCATAGGTGTAAGCCCCTGAATTTAGGGCTTATTTTTTTTCAATTTTATAATTCAATTAGTTGTAACATATATTATTATTTGATTATTATTTGATTTAATGCTCTTTACCGTGACTTGGATTTCTAGAGCATCAGGGATGCCAGTCTCTGGAAACTTTCTTCTTGAAGTTTGTAGTAGACGAGATTACCTTCACGTCGATATATCATGTCCCATCCAAACTCGTTCCCTTGTGCTCCTTTTGTATCGCGCAAGTTCGGGTCAATTTAGACCATTTAATTATTAATTGATTTTCCACTCTTTTCCTTGATCCTCATAAGCACGTTACCATGACTTTTAATTTAGGAGCACCAGACCAGTCATTTTCTCGGTACCTGACACCTGTCACCACCAATTTTTAGGAACAGGGGTATTTTTGTCATTTTATACTTTTGAATATTTTTGAAATTTATTTTATTATTTATGATGTTGTTTTGGGGTTATTTGAGTCGGGTTCGAATTTCAGCTCATTCCGACTTGTATCGGGGACCCGGGGTAGCTTAGACTCTGATCGGGACCCAACTGAAACTGACCAACTTGTCATGACCAAACCCAGATATTTATATTTGACTAATCCCATTTGATTTTAGTGGGATTAGGGATTAGAATTAGATTTAGAACTTGAAATTTGGAGTTTTCAAGTTACCATTTTGACCCCAACTCAAAACCACTCATTTCTTTGACTTGGAGGGCATTTTGGTAAATTGTCAAATGCCCCCAACCCTCTAAAATGTGGCCGGCCATGTATGGAGCACCCCCTCTCCTTTGCTTCACTACAAAGCAATCTCTCTCTCTTCATTTTATTTCTTTCCAAGCTCCTTCCTTCTCAAGAAATCAATTAGGTATGCTTTTAAAACCTTCATTAATTCTCTTTTGCATTTATTTCCTTCACCATAAATGAGGAGGAGACCACCCTCTACATTTTGTCCATAGAATTTGTAGATTTTCCTAGAAATCTAGTTTAAGGAATTAATGGGGGGTTTTCCTTTAGAGAGGAGTATACATGTATATATATATATATGTGTATGTATTTATATATATGTATTTGTGTATGTGTGTGTAGAGGAGAGTGGTGGTGGTGGTGTGAGAAAGTGTATGTGTGAGAGTGTGTGTGTGTGTCTATATATATCTATATGTGTGTGTGTGTATGTATTTATATATATATATATATATATATATATATATATATATATATATATATATAGGGTCCGGATCGGGAGCCCCGTTTTCGGAGCCCCGCCGAAGCCCCGCGATCCTTGGCCGTTGGATCGCGCGGCATCGCGTGGGCCCCTCGCGGGCCCCGCTCGATCCGATGGTGCAGGGGGGCGGGGCTTCGGCGGGGCTCCGCGGGCGGGGCTCTTGATCCGGATCCATATATATACATATATATATATATATATATATATATATATATATATATATATATATAGATGTGTGTGTGTGTTGTGAGATTATATATATATATATATATATATATATATAAAGAGAGAGTGGAAGAGGAAGGAGAAGTAGAGGAAGTAAGAGTAGAAGAATTAGAAGAAGAAGGGGAATAAGAAACAGCAGAACAGTAGCAGCAATAGCACTAGCAGGAGCAGCAGTAGTAGAAGAATGAGAATGAGGAGGAGAATGAGAAAGAGAATGAGGAGGAGAATGAGAATGAGAAGGAGAATGAGGGAAGAAGGAGAATGAGGAGGAGAATGAGAATGAGGAGGAGAATGAGAAGGAGAATGAGGGAAGAAGGAGAATGAGGAGGAGAATGAGGAGAAGAATGAGGAGGAGAATGAGAATGAGGAGGAGAATGAGAAGGAGAATGAGGGAAGAAGGAGAATGAGGAGGAGAATGAGGAGAAGAATGAGAAGGAGAATGAGAATGAGAAGGAGAATGAGAAGGAGAAGGAAAATGAGAAGGAGAATGAGGGAAGAAGGAGAATGAGGAGGAGAATGAGAAGGAGAATGAGAATGAGAAGGAGAATGAGGGAAGGAGGAGAATGAGAAGGAGAATGAGAATGAGAAGGAGAATGAGGGAAGAAGGAGAATGAGGAGGAGAATGAGAAGGAGAATGAGAAGGAGAAGGAGAATGAGAAGGAGAATGAGGGAAGAAGGAGAATGAGGAGGAGAATGAGGAGGAGAAGGAGAATAAGAAGAGGAATAGGAATAAGGAGAAGGAGAAGTATAGGAGTTTGAGATGAATCGGATATGGGTTGTAAGGGTTGGTAATGATTAGAAATAGTCGCCTAGACCTAGTCTTGACCTTGGTTGACCACGGTTGATTTTTTAGACCAAAAGTCAACTATGGGTCAACACTTTGCCCAATTTAGTCCCAAATTCCATTAGACTTGAACGGTTGACCAAAAGTCAACTGTTAGTCACCATTGACCTAGGGTTGACCTAGAGTTGACTAGAGTTGACCCGTTGACTAAAAGTCAACTGTAAGTTAATTTTTGACCTAGTTTGATTCGGATTGACTTCCAATATTCTCCTATGACCAAGGTTGACCTAACTGGACCTGTCTTGACCTAGTATGACTTTGTTAGGCCTAATATGACTTAGATTGACCCTGTACAATCTAGTTTGACCTTGTTTGACCTAGACTGACTTAGTTTGGCGTGTCTTGACCTATTTTGACTCAGTATGACTTGGTTTCACTTCCAAACTATTATATTGATACAGTATTCCATCTATAGGTCCTCGAGGCACTGTTCTTGGACTCAGTCGACTTATCCATCACATCGCAGGCGAGTACATTCTCTGATAATATTTCTGTTTTATGATATCGTTTATGTTTCTTGCATTTAGTGTAGATATCCTTGTTCTCTTGACATATTGTTCGCACGGATTGGTATTTCTCTGGATCCCGTCATGAGATGTTATTTCTCGCTTTCCTTGGTATATCTTGTGCAAGTCTTTCTTGTTCCTTGTGCATTGTATAGACACGATTCCTGCGAAGGCTAGCTACCCTCTCGGAGAATCGCGTGTCATGATGTGTCATGGTTGGATCCACTATACTAGTCGGGGACGGGGAGTATTAGTGTAGATGTGTGGTCATTATCCACCTTGTTATTCTTGTAGATCGTATGAGTGTTAATCATACACCCCACGTATGATTAACCAGGCAGTAGACCTTGTGCAGACCCAAGTCGGCCACATGTTGAAACTAGTACTCACACACTTAGATAGATGATTCTTGATTCTTGTACATGCCATGATCAGTTTTACTTGCCTTGTTCTAGTTCTAGATTTACAGCTTACCTTGCCATGATACTCACATGTACATTTCATAATTTCTTGTATATTCTCTCTATTTACTGCTACATTTTCAATATTGTCTAACTAGAACTGTTATTTGAGATTTGTGCTCGTTCCATCCTGACTGGATATGTTGACAAAATTTTAGGAATAGTTGTGCCCTCAGTATTGGACTTCATGATGTTGCTAGCAGAGGTGGATCTCTCTATTCTTCTATGTGAGTTGCCTGGTAGTTATCCTTAGTTAGTCTTGTTGTTCCTTCTTTATTTTCCTGTCTTATGATCATTGTAGATTCTAGTTGTTCTAGTGATATTGTTATTATTTCTCGTCTTATCTTCCTTAGTTTTCGTGATGTGACATGAGTACATTTCTAGTTATGGATCTTTAGATGTTGTAGTTAGTATAGTATACTTGACAGCGTTCTACCGCCGATACTGCGGCGTAGGCTGGGCGTGGCCCACGTATTCGTACCCGTATATTCGGGTGCGGGTCGTGACACGTTTTTAGTGGTGGCCCATACAGGTCAGTCTTTGCTATTAATGCGAAGTCATGGTAGTACTTGAGCTTATCTGTACTACTACGAGCCTGCCCTAGGATTAAGGTTGAGTCATGGAATATTTTAGGATTTTGGTACTCCGTCACATATTAGGAACTCTTGGTAGATTCCAGGGATGACCCCTGAGAATCTTATTTCGAACTTTTTGAAATTTTTTCCATTCATTCCAGTCCGTCCTGATTTCTGAAATATTTGTCCGTATCAAACTTTATTCTTTCTTGTAATGAGTTTGTGGACCCCAGAGGGAAGGTATAAGTTGAACTTATATATCTTCTAGGTTGAGATGAGAATATGATCTGCCAGTCTTATATCAGGTTGAGATTGTTTTAGATTATATTTCCAATGATTTCCTTTATCTTGACCTAGATCGTACCTTTGGGACTTCTCCTGAAAACTTTTCCTAAATCCTGTCTCGAAATCTGTTCTGCTAGTTTTCATTACTTATCCTTGATTCGTCGTTGAATTTTAAATCTTGATGTTCGTTCGTTGTTGACTTTGACTTTGTATCTAAGATCAATTTTTTTTATGAATTGAGTTAAGATATTCTGATAAACTTATTTGATGAGAACGATAAATGTCTACTTTATTTATGAAGTTTAGAATTTATCGCAGTCATACTAGCTAGCACGACAGGGACGTGGAGCCTGATGTTGGTTATACTATCCTAGTTATGGAATTTGGATTTTCTTGCAGCCATACCGATTGGCGTGGTAAGAATTCCAGATGACATGATTTTAGGGTGTATATCTTAGTGGTGGACTCCATCGTTATTGCAGCTATGCTTATTGACGTGGCGAAAATTCTATAATTTCAGGAAGACGTGTATGGTTATCAGACTGTATCTTAAATTGGATCACTTCGTTATGACCGGATGAGCAAGAATAAATTCTTATCATCATTCTTCTCCGTCTTGGTTGACTCTGTCTATCTACAGCTTAATTAGGATTTTCTCAACACGATTGTTGTGTTCCATCTTCCTATGATTTGACTAAACTCTTCTTCGCTAACCACTTGGGTAATTCTTCTTGTCCTTCCCGATAATTGTTGAAAGTGTCTCATGGGTTGATTCAGGAAAGGTTCGAAAGGTAATTTATCCTTGTATTACGGAATCGGGGGTTTACATCCAGAGAAATACTGGCGAGACATGACTTCAGATAACGGCATCATGGTTAAATATGTTTCTCGAATTCTACTTGGACCACTCCCTAAGCATTTTGACTAACATCTTCTCCTTATTTTTGCAAAATTGTTTGGAAATATTTCACTGATATTAGCCAAGTTAAGTTCAGGAACCTATATTATCTGGCGTGGCAGCTGTGCACTGCAGCATCCGTCGTATTATGGAACAAGGAAGTTAATCGCAGCTAGATGCACACTAGCGCGATAGTAACTTCATGTGACATAATTACGGAGGTACATGGTTCTTGAGTTTTACTTCGACTACGTCATATGTATTTCGTTTGGCCTTGTACTATTCTTGAAAATATTTCGATAATCTTTCCTGTCTTGCTTGACCCTTACCTTGTCTAAATATTAATATGGATTGCTAGACCCAGTCTTAGGCCCTTGTTACCTTCTATTTTTGACGATTGGATAGCCAGACCTTATTAGCAGATTTTGTAGTGTAACTGTAATATGTTAATGTGTGATTGTGATGAGTATATTTCTTGGAGATTCATTGGGTTAAGCTTATAGGACAGATATGAGTGACTGACTATAGTGGACTTAGAAACCATTAAGAATGATTAGTTTGATAGTATAAATTGGTTTTAAGGTATCTAAGAAGGAGTAATGAAATATTATATTTAGTGACTACGGATTTAGGACTAGAATCTGGTGCTTAGATTTGAGGGTTATATTCAGGAGTTCGTGAGTAAAGAGAGAAGGCTCAATGTCCAGAATAGATTTTGAATGTACAATTTCAAGGAGCTTGTGATTAATAGGATAAAGATACTTAGGACGGGATAAGGAAACAAACAAATTGCTATAGAGATTGGAATTCTGGTTGATGGTCAATCATTGTGATATATATACACTACACCAA
The DNA here is from genome assembly GCA_029216955.1 of Iris pallida. NCBI lineage: Eukaryota > Viridiplantae > Streptophyta > Magnoliopsida > Asparagales > Iridaceae > Iris > Iris pallida. Next base: position 17,153,274 of record JANAVB010002199.1, read on the forward strand.
AATAGCTAATTAGGAACACTAGACGTATTTTAATCTGGAACGCCTATTTAGCGTGCCTAGGTCTTGATACGAAAAAAAAGTGTGCCAAAATAAAAAAATGTTTCAAATATTATATTTTTATTTTTAATAGAAATTATTTATTTTGGAACACACACAAAACCGTTCCAAAATGATAAAATTCAATTCACATGGATGTCACATGACCTTAACAAAGCATACAACCCCTTTTCTTTTAATCTGGCACGCATAACCCTCCTCTATTTTTGCAATCCCCCTCTCCCTTATCTCTGGCGGGAATTGAAAATTATTCGGAAAATCCATTGCTTCTTTGGCGGCCGTCCTTTTCTCTCTATACTCGGCTGTCGGGTATGAATCATTGTCGGCGTCGGGTCTCGTCGTCCTCTTCTCTCCATCCAGTTGGGTCTGAATCATCGGCGGGATCACGGGCTGTCTCTCCGTCCTCATGTCGCCGTCCTCGAACTCTAAGGTATTTGTATTCCTTTATTATTTTTGAAACCCTAAAAAAATTTGATGGGTTAAAATGGCTCTTTGCTATATGCCGTGGAAGAATTTGGGACATTTGGTGAGTGATTTGACGGTAGGTTCCTCCATAACTCTTGTATTATTCTCTTCTCTAATTCTAACAGTAATGTTCCCTCAATTACACATTAGCCTATGAACACTGCCAATCTTTAGTGAACCATGTAAACTCAGTGTGCATTGTACTTCTCCTTTTGTGTTTGGTTTCTTTCTGTTCCCATGGGAGGGGTTGTTTTCTGGTTATTTTTGTCCAGCTATGTTGCAGGGACGCTATAAGAACATGGCGACCTACATTTTTCTAGAAAACTAGTGTATACACACGCACCCACACATATATCTGTATGTGTGTATGGCACATGTTGTTAGTACGTGTCTTTGTATTTTTAAGATAATTGAATATTTGCATCTTTGTAAAATAGCTATTTGGTTTATAAGAAATTAAAATGTCACAACAGAAATGTTTTAACTTTTAACTTGTATACTTGACTTTTATCCTTGAGCAAAGACAATATAAAACATGTTCGACACATGTCCTTATTCGGAGTGCCCGTGCCCAGTTTAAGACAAAAATACGAGGATACATCAGAACACTTGCCCCCCAATTTCAAATGACATACGAGGACACGTAAATTTGAGTGTCCGACACATGTTCGACTCCGGGAGTGTTAGTTTCCAATACGTCTCTGACAGGAGAAACATACTAAGATGAGAATGTCCGTGCTACATAGGTGTCTAGTTGGTATCAGCATAAAAGTTCGTTGTTGGTGGTCGTGGTGCTGCCCATGACCAACTCACTTCTAGCAGCGTTCCAATGCTAATGTTGCTAATTCACAGTGATTTGGTTTGCTCAATTTAGTAATTTTCTTATATACTTTTTTACATTCAACATTCTTTAATGTCCATATTGTGCATTTATGCATGTATCACTTAATTTTGCAGGATGATCCACTTAAATGGAATAGAACAATATTTTAGTTCTCTGAGACCTGCTGTGCTGAACTAACTCAATTGTCATGTTTCTCTTTGTAACATGCAACTTTGCTTTTGGATTGACCATGGTACTATTCCTTGTCTTTGTTGCTTTATATAGATCATGGCCATTGATGGAGAAATTGATGTCGAGATCCTTAGATTTAGCATCACTAGGCATTGTTCATTGGAGTGGTTCAAGAAAGGCTTAAAGTTGTTGCAAATGTGATTGGAGCCGCCGATGACACCAGCGTCATTTATTAACGTTGTGCTTTCTATATTAAGCACAAGTGCAGGCGGCTTGAGCTATACCTTTATATATATTTCAGTTACTCGTACATCACAATATCAGTTCATATTAATTTCATTCTGGTAATTCATAGAGGATTATATTGTCAGGAGGGTAAGTACGTAAAAATCCTCTTACTTGTTGGTCCAAGAAGCCCTGCAGTTTGTGTTAAGTCGCGTTTTCTTTTGAGCTAGGAGCTATCTAAGGACCTACATCACAACTTTCTTGTACGTATCTCATCTTCAATTTTTCTTTTTACTGCCTGATAAAAGGGTTTTGTATTTATTACTAGATCGTAAGGGAAAAAAACGTTGTTCTCAGTGAGCATTTTAAGGCTTCAGCGACTAGGTAGATTTCAACCTAGAACATAAGGCTGTCTTTGATTATTGTCTATTTGTTTGGTTCTTTGTTTCAAATATTTTGGAAGCAGAGATTCGAATTCATTGGTCATGTATGCTATGCCTGGAAATTGGTGTTAACATAAACAAATATACTAACCTTGGTATATATGTCCTCAGCAATTTGTCTTTGAGTTTAGGTTGTAGTGATATCACTGGAGGTGGTCCAATTGATCATTGACTGTTAAATTTCACCTGGAACTTTGTTGTTGTTCTGTTCTAAGATATTGGCCATTGTGGATGTCTTCATGAGCAGTTTATAGGAGATCAATGTGATACAAGTTTGTCCAAGCTTTGTTCACATTATTGTATGTGAAATATTACTTTCTAAGGAATGCAGAAATCACAATCGTGTTTCCCTAATCGTTGGTTTTTTTCCATTTCTATTGAACCAGAACAGCAAATGGAAGCAGTGCAACATGCAGTTTGATATCACCCAGATGCAACGCGTTTGATATCACCTAGATGTGATGCTTAACTCAGGTTCTTCCTTTCTTATGGTATCAATATTAGTGGTTTTGGCAGTTTCGAGGGTTTCGGATTGGAGTTTCTGAATTCATGGATTTGGGAAGCAAAATAGTAACAATTATTTTACAAACTTGAAATTATATCTAATAAATTTAGGAATAATCTTATATATTATTTGTTATTTTCAGCTAGTTCTGAATGGCATAATATTAATGTTGAATTATTCGTCCACAATAGATGCTTTTGTTTGTTAATTTCTTTTATATAAAGTACTCACGTGATATAGTTTTGGATCGAATAATATTCACGTGTATGAGCATGCTGACCTTGCCACGATTGAGTTTTTGTGTTAGAATTATTTTTGCCATAGTTTGGGAGGTTTCAAATAATTAGATTGGATTTGGCAAAGAGAGGTTAACCCTCTTCTCATTTTTATTAGAACCTTGCTATTGAAATAAATCCTCCTCTCCTCCCAGTTATTACACCTTTAATCTCCTCATGTGATTATAATGGCCAAAGGACCTTCCTGATATGGCTAACAAGACAGTACCTACAATAATAGGACTCTTAGTCCTTATATTCATCCTGGACCCTACAGTTAATCCCTACCATTAGATGAAAAAATTATGTGACTCGGGAACCCTAGACCAAAAACCAAGACCGAAACTGACTATGGACAAAAACTGCCGCTGATGCCTGTCAACCAGTCAGTTAACTGGTTTGATTGGTTTTTTGCCAATCTGCCTAGCTTGCTGGTCACTCCATTATCATACATCTTCTTCAATTCTTCTGACTTTGATCTCTGACTATGTTGGTCCAGCAGGTCCTCATAGTCGTCATCTTGCACCTCAGAGTAGTCCTAGTCACTCTACGAAGAGCCTCTTTGATCATATGAATTTCTGAAACAAATTAGTTCAGAAACTTGTCGTAATGTTGAAAAAATCTTGCACAATCTGCAAAATAGTCACCTACTTCTCAATACTAAAATAATAAATAATATTAGATTCACACTCAGTGAAAACTGCACTTTCAACCCTATATATTCCAAACAAGGTTTCTGAATTAGGAAAGCAGAGCAATAACATACCTCCTTGTAGTCATGAGTTATGAAGGAAGTCATGATGAAGAATAATATACAGAGGAAAACTGCTGCAGACAATAAGTGGCGGAAACACAATCTCCTATTCAAGGACTCGACAAGTAAGAAACCCTGTCAATTGGAATTAGAAAGTAGAGAAGTTAATATAAATAAATTAAGTAATCATTTGTATCATCTGTTAGAACAAAACTGGACGCTATACATCTAGAAGATTTTCTTTCCGCAAAACTTCCTGAAGTTCTTAAGATAGTTGAAAACTGTCCCATCCAAATTTTAGCCAAGTGCAGTGTAGGTTTTGGAGTCTTCTTACGACTATCAGTATCGACGGGTTGGGTAGTTCGGCAATTTTTGGCCAGAGTTTCAGACATATTCGTCGAAAAGACATAAAATACTAACAACATATATGATATATTTTTGCATTATTTTATGTATTATTTGTTGAACCTTTGTAGCATTAAATCTAAACTGGAGTACTTTTTAACATTTATGAACCCTTTACCCATAATAGATATCATTGGTTATTATCTGCTTTTAGACAAAGTGTGCCTTTAATAGCTAGTTTTAAATGTTACAACAGTAAGATTGATGATGTTGTGAATTTAGACCTTCGTATGAGTATCAGAGTCGATGCGATACGACCGAAATTTATGGATATTTGTCGACACTGTGAACAATGAAATTGCTTTATGAAATAACCTTCATCAAGTATAGTGTACCTAAGTATAGTGAAGTGTCAAGTGTGTGAGGGTGTGAAATTCATGAAACAGTACCGGAAGCTGCTATTCTTGTGTACCTATGTGAGTGTCCAGTTGATGTGTCAAGTAGGAGTGTCAGTATAGTATAGATATAAATGGGTATAGACATGGGTAATATGTAGATGCATTGCAACGGTGCTGAACTGGAAAGTTTAGAAGTGATGTACTCTAGGTAATGTTGTGCACCACAGATTCTATTGTATCAGTGTATAAATTCCTTTTCAATGACATTTTTCTGGTTATTGACTGGTTTTTTAGTTAGAATTCATTTTGAATGACATTTTCTTTAGACTTTACTCTCATAAATGTCTACTAATAGAGCTATTTTTGCTTTATAGGACCTATAGTGACTAAAATTATGATTGCTTTAAGAGAAATTGGGACATACAAAGAATCCTTAGATCCCAGGTAAAGTGCCTTACTCCTTATGCTGCAATATTTTTTATTTACATGGTGTTGCTTTCCTTAGAATCCTTAGAAATTATTCAGTCTATGCTTTATTTGAAATTATACCATGAAGCGCTTTTAAGCATGATACATGATTGTACAATAAAGTTATAAGTTACAATTGTATTGTGAGATCACAGGTAGTGAGGGAGTTAATGAGGTCTGTTTACAGCGGCATGGGTTTTCTAATTTATGATGTTTGTACTTTTCAATTTGTTTAATTAATTTAATGTGAAATATGGATCCAAGTATTTTGAAAGAAGTGGGATATTATATTTATTGACAGGAATTCTTTTTTGTAATTTTGAAAGAAGTGGGATATTATATCTGAACCATGATTACATATTTTTCTTTCAACCTCAAGGTATATTCTTACCAAAAAGTATTTATCCTTTCAATTAATTTATCCTTAAATTAATAGAATATTGTATTCTTAGGTATTTGTTGTCTAGTAAGATGAACTTATCCCTCGTATTTTTGATTTGGTAATCCACAAGAATTAAATTCCAGATATTCGAAGCCCGAAATCTTAATTTTTATTTCCCTGAAACTTGATGTTCATAAGAATAATGTTCCAAAATAGGGAAAAAAAGTTATGTGTTTTTTCTTTATGTGTCACATTGAATGAATAAGTTCTCGTGGTCAAATTATTTTGTCATGGTTTTAAAACAATCTTTGAAATGTCTACAGGTCGTCACATTTTTTGCTTCCTCGTTTATCATCGCTCGAGGCCTCCGGTTACTAACAAGAACGTCAAGTGTCAGAGGAATTGTGTTCAAAGCTCTCGGATATTATTTTAGCATGATAGTTTAGTAAAGTTGTATTAACAATATTTATGTAAGACATTTTGATTTTATTAGTCTATGTAGCTTTAACATGAACTAGTTTGAATGTACTTGTGTTATGGAAGTTCATTTACTTACATTTATATTTTAATGAGTTACATTCATAAAATCTTAAGATTACAAGATATTGTCAATTGCCATTTTGTTACAAACTTCATTAGATTGGTGCAAAAAATAAGAACACCTTTTAACTGTTCCATTAATTGGTGCAAAAAATAATCTAAAACTCTTTGTTATGAACGTTTCTCTACTGCAACACTTTTTAGTCGTTACAGTAAATGGGCAAAAAAATTCTTAAAACACTTTGTTAGGAACACATTTATGGTGTTCCAAAACTGGAACACATTTTAGCCATTCCAGTTAGTAAAACGTAAACTAATTTGAAACACTTTGTTAGGCACGTTTTGTTGGTGTTCCAAATCTGGAACACTATTAATCCGTTCCTATATATGTTTCTTGGAACACTTTAATTCCGTTCCAAAAAATTTGGCAGCCCAAAAATAGGCACAGAATATAGGCGTTTCGGAAATTATTTGGGACGGAATCTCACCGTTCCAAAATGGCTATTTTGGTGTAGTGATATATATATATATATATATATATATATATATATATATATATATATATATATATATATACGTATCTCGAGGATGACCTATATTTTAGAGTATATGTAAAGGTTCTTATTGATATGAAGATTCTAAGGGGTAAAGTGACATAGTTTTTATGGAATAAGCATGTTGAACCTGAACCAAATGATTGTAGAGAGAAACAGTATAGATGATCACAAAGGTAGCAGATTGAGTACTGTACCCATAGCAGTTGCATGTTTTAGCTTGACCTATAGGATGATTTTAATTTCGAGGACGAAATTTTTATAAGGTGGGTAGGATTGTAAGCCCCTGAATTTAGGGCTTATTTTTTTCAATTTTATAATTCAATTAGTTGTAATATATATTATTATTTGATTATTATTTGATTTAATGCTCTTTACCGTGACTTGGATTTCTAGAGCATCAGGGATGCCAGTCTCTGGAAACTTTCTTCTTGAAGTTTGTAGTAGACGAGATTACCTTCACATCGATATATCATGTACCATCCAAACTCGTTCCCTTGTGCTCCTTTTGTATCGCACAAGTTCGGGTCAATTTAGACCATTTAATTATTAATTGATTTCCCACTCTTTTCCTTGATCCTCATAAGCACGTTACCATGACTTTTGATTTAGGAGCACCAGACCAGTCATTTTCTCGGAACCTGTCACCCCCAGTTTTTAGGAACATGGATATTTTTGTTATTTTGTACTTTTGAATATTTTTGAAATTTATTTTATTATTTATGATGTTGTTTTGGGGTTATTTGAGTCGGGTTCGAATTTCAGCTCATTCCGACTTTTATCGGGGACCCGGGGTAGCTTAGACTCTGATCGGGACCCAACTGGAACTGACCAACTTGTCATGACCAAATCCAGATATTTATATTTGACTAATCCCATTTGATTTTAGTGGGATTAGGGATTAGAATTAGATTTAGAACTTGAAATTTGGAGTTTTCAAGTTACCATTTTGACCCCAACTCAAAACCACTCATTTCTTTGACTTGGAGGGCATTTTGGTAAATTGCCAAATGCCTCCAACCCTCTAAAATGTGGCCGGCCATGTATGGAGCACCCCCTCTCCTTTGCTTCACTCCAAAGCAATCTCTCTCTCTTCATTTCATTTCTTTCCAAGCTCCTTCCCTCTCAAGAAATCAATTAGGTATGCTTTTAAAACCTTCATTAATTCTCTTTTGCATTTATTTCCTTCACCATAAATAAGGAGGAGACCACCCTCTACATTTTGCCCATAGAATTTGTAGGTTTTCCTAGAAATCTAGTTTAAGGATATAATTGGGGGTTTTCCTTTAGAGAGGAGTATACATGTATATATATATGTGTATGTATTTATATATATGTATTTGTGTATGTGTGTGTAGAGGAGAGTGGTGGTGGTGGTGTGAGAAAGTGTATGTGTGAGAGTGTGTGTGTGTGTCTATATATATATATCTATATGTGTGTGTGTATGTATTTATATATATATAGATATGTGTGTATGTATTTATATATATATATATAGATGTGTGTGTGTGTTGTGAGATTATATATATATATATATATATATATATATATATATATATATATATATATATATATATATATATATATATATATATATTTTTATATATATATATATATATATATATATATATATATATATATATATATATATAAAGAGAGAGTGGAAGAGGAAGGAGAAGTAGAGGAAGTAAGAGTAGAAGAATTAGAAGAAGAAGGGGAATAAGAAACAGCAGAACAGTAGCAGCAATAGCACTAGCAGGAGCAGCAGTAGTAGAAGAATGAGAATGAGGAGGAGAATGAGAAGGAGAATGAGGAGGAGAATGAGAAGGAGAATGAGGAGGAGAATGAGGAGAAGAATGAGGAGGAGAATGAGAAGGAGAATTAGAATGAGGAGGAGAATGAGAAGGAGAATGAGAAGGAGAATGAGGAAAGAAGGAGAATGAGGAGGAGAATGAGAAGGAGAATGAGAATGAGAAGGAGAAGGAGAATGAGAAGGAGAATGAGAAGGAGAATGAGGGAAGAAGGAGAATGAGGAGGAGAATGAGAAGGAGAATGAGAATGAGAAGGAAAATGAGAAGGAGAATGAGAATCAGAAGGAGAAGGAGAATGAGAAGGAGAATGAGAATGAGAAGGAGGGAAGAAGGAGAATGAGAAGGAGAAGGAGAATGAGGGAAGAAGGAGAATGAGGAGGAGAAGGAGAAGGAGAATGAGGGAAGAAGGAGAATGAGGAGGAGAATGAGAAGGAGAAGGAGAATGAGGGAAGAAGGAGAATGAGGAGGAGAATGAGAAGGAGAAAGAGAATGAGAGAATGAGAAGGAGAATGAGAAGGAAAATAAGAAGAAGAATAGGAATAAGGAGAAGGAGAAGAATAGGAGTTTGAGATGAATCGAATATGGGTTGTAAGGGTTGGTAATGATTAGAAATAGTCGCCTAGACCTAGTCTTGACCTTGGTTGACCACGGTTGACTTTTTAGACCAAAAGTCAACTATGGGTCAACACTTTACCCAATTTAGTCCCAAATTCCATTAGACTTGAACGGTTGACCAAAAGTCAACTGTTAGTCACCATTGACCTAGGGTTGACCTAGAGTTGACCAGAGTTGACCCGTTGACCTAAAGTCAACTGTAAGTTAATTTTTGACCTAGTTTGATTCGGATTGACTTCCAATGTTCTCCTATGACCAAGGTTGACCTAACTGGACCTTTCTTGACCTAGTATGACTTTGTTAGATCTAATATAACTTAGATTGACCCTGTACAATCTAGTTTGACCTTGTTTGACCTAGACTGACTTAGTTTGGCGTGTCTTGACCTATTTTAACTCAGTATGACTTGGTTTCACTTCCAAACCATTATATTGATACAGTATTCCATCTATAGGTCCTCGAGGCACTGTTTTTGGACTCAGTCGACTTATCCATCACATCGCAGGCGAGTACATTCTCTGATAATATTTCTGTTTTATAATATCGTTTATGTTTCTTGTATTTAGTGTAGATATCCTTGTTCTCTTGACACATTGTTCGCACGGATTTGTATTTCTCTGGATCCCGTCATGAGATGTTATTTCTCGCTTTCCTTGGTATATCTTGTGCAAGTCTTTCTTGATCCTTGTGCATTGTATAGACACGATTCCTGCGAAGGCTAGCTACCCTCTCGGAGAATTGCGTGTCATGATGTGTCATGGTTGGATCCACTATACTAGTCGGGGACGGGGAGTATTAGTGTAGATATGTGGTCATTATCCACCTTGTTATTCTTGTAGATCTTGTGAGTGTTAATCATACACCCCACGTATGATTAACTAGGCCAGTAGACCTTGTGCAGACCCAAGCCGGCCACATGTTGAAACTAGTACTCACACACTTAGATAGATGATTCTTGATTCTTGTACATGCCATAATCAGTTTTACTTGCCTTGTTCTAGCTCTAGATTTACAGCTTACCTTGCCATGATACTCACATGTACATTTCATGATTTCTTGTATATTCTCTCTATTTACTGCTACATTTTCAATATCGTCTAACTAGAACTGTTATTTGAGATTTGTGCTCGTTCCATCCTGACTGGATATGTTGATAAAATTTTAGGAATAGTTGTGCCCTCAGTATTGGACTTCATGATGTTGCTAGCAGAGGTGGATCTCACTATTCTTCTATGTGAGTTGCCTGGTAGTTATCCTTAGTTAGTCTTGTTGTTCCTTCTTTATTTTTCTGTCTTTTGATCATTGTAGATTCTAGTTGTTCTAGTGATATTGTTATTATTTCTCGTCTTATCTTCCTTAGTTTTCGTGATGTGACATGAGTACATTTCTAGTTATGGATCTTTAGATGTTGTAGTTAGTATAGTATACTTGACAGCGTTCTACCGTCGATACTGCAGCGTAGGCTGGGCGTGGCCCACGTATTCGTACCCGTATATCCGGGTGCGGGTCGTGACAATAGGCCTATGGTTTCTAATGGGGTTTTGAGTTTCTAATATTGAATGGTTAACTGAGATTCAAGAAATTAGATACACATGAGTGATTCAATGTTGTTTTAATCTGAGATTTAGTTAGGAAGTTAAAGTGATTGTGAACATGAGATAATTGAGTTGGGTTAAATGTTAAACCCCATGCCATGTGCTCTTAAACCATTACTTGTATTCCATAGTCCAAACACACACACATGTACACCTTGACACAAGCACATGTATTTCTCTCCTTATCACTCTATGCACATATATATATGTGTATATATATTTATATATAAATATATATCTAAATGTGATATATATATCTTAATGTATGTATGTATAATGTGTGTTAATTATGTTAATTAGATATGGTTTGATATGTAAAATATGTGGGAATACATAATGTGTGTAATGTGTAATTAGCCTATGGCCTATGAGTGTGTCTGTTTGCCTAGTGAGTCTAAGTTAGACTTGTTTAGTCTTGTTAGACCTAGAATAGACTAGTTAGACTAGTATAGACTTGTTTGACTTAGGTTTGACCTAGTTGACCTAGTTTGACTTCTAGGGTTGACCAGAGTTGACCAAGAGTTGACTTTGGTCTGGATTGACCTAGAAATCATGTAGATTGCATCATAAACATCATCTGTCTTATTTTAAACACATTATAATCTGTATTACTCTGTTTAGGATATTGTGACTCCGGTGCAGACATCTGATATTACACTACTCTTTTTAGAGTAGCAGGCGAGTACATTCTCTGATAGTTCTCTCATTTATTTGTCAATTGTTGTACTTCAGTTCTAGTTAGTTGTATGCGATTCTCTATTACAATACGTATGGATATTCTGGATTCATGTATACGACACACATTTATTATCTGGCCTCTATTACTGGAATTATTCTGGAATCATTTACTGGTATCATTATATTCTGGCTGGACTCATCTTGAATCATTGTGTCGGATTTCTGGATTCACTTACTGGGAGGAAAAATACTAGAGTAAGACATGTAGACATACCCTATTTCTGGAATCACCCTTTGCTGGAATCAAACTGGAATGATAGCCATCTCACACCCGGCCAGGTGTGTGATGTGCCGGATTACCCATAGCCGTTTACATGTCGATCTCGGTATTTTAAAACACACTGCTAGAGTATAGGCTGGACTCACCCTGGAATCATTGATCACTATAACTGGAATCGTCCCTTACTGGATTCATCTTTTATTAGATTCATCTTGTACTGGACTTACATTGGAGTTACACTTGTCTACATTGCTGTCTGGACTTTATATCATATTACCCTGGTTCAGCTAGTTCTATTTTTACAGTCTTCATTGCTATGATTCTTCTCTTGTTTAGTTATTTACTTTTCTTGCACTTTATCTGTCTTTCTTACCATCACCTGAATATAAACTGCCATATTCATCAATACAACTGTCTATAACTGCTTTATAGTTCTCTGTCATTTACTTGGGTTTTCTAGATGAGATGTGCTCGTTCCTGTCCTGACTGGACCTGTTGTAAATTTTACAGATGATTGCCCTGAGGACACGTGCCCTACATATTACTGACCAGGAGATGGCTTAGCTACCTATGGCCCCGACACTCGGGAGTGATCGGGATTTAGTTTAGTAGACTTGCATCTGTTTTCATGTAGAGCTTGTTGTATAGAATTGAGACTTGAGATGTATTTGAGATTTGTTTGAGATTGTTGTTATTATTTCAGTAGTTATTGTTGTCTTCAATTTCTTAGTTATATTCGGTGTTATCTTATCGTGCTTAGACTATGATTGAGTTACACCATATCTTACACTTGTCCTCCGTTCGGAGTTGATCATGATGAGTACACTATATACTGCATGAGTTGATGGTAGTTAGAGACTTAGAACAGCGTTCTACCGCCGACACTGCGGCGTAGGCTGGGCGCCGTTACGTACTCGTACCCTCACAGTGGGTGCGGGTCGTGACATAATGGAAAAGTGCAGGCTAAACAGTTGAAACAATATTTTCCAGTAGTTCTACGATTAAAAACAATGTGATTTGAATGTGTAATCGTCTATGACCGGCTTGGGTTATACAATAGCGTCCTAGCGACGCGATACGACTTATCCCCATGTGTAAGAGGGGTAAGCTTGTACAATCCTGCAATATAGGGGGGGTATTGGCCATAAACGTTACACTATTCCCCCAATTCCCACAATCAATATCAATCAATATCTGAACCCTAGGAGAGGGTTCCGTGTAGCAATGTGGTTAAAACATGCAGCTAGACAATTACTAAATAAAATACAAGAAAACATAACCGTAACTTGCCTTTGTTTATGACTGGATCAGTAAAATCGGTTCCGAGGAGGATGTCAGGTTCGTCTCCGAGATCCTACAGTTGAGAACCTTGACTTAGAACCAATATGAAACCATTCTAGGTGTGCTAGTTACAATTTCTAGAATTGGTCCTAATTCAGTTTTAAGTTTATTAATTATTCTACCGAAAAACGTCTAACGTCGCAATTCTACGTTTGTTATTATTTAATTAAAATAAGCCGGTTATTGATTAATTGGAAAAATGGCAATTACCAGTTAATTTGGCAAAACTTAGTATTTTGTAATATCATATATAAAACTAATATTTTTTTTAAATGAGAAGAACGTGAATTTGTTTAAATAACAAACTTGTAATTTTACTAATTTATTTACTGTAAGAAAACCTTATTAATTTTCTATATTAAAATAAATACTCATTTTTAATAATCTACGCGTTTAAAGCCAAAACAATAACTCAGAAAATAAAGAAAAGCTATGCTACACAATACAGGGTCGCAGCAAAGAAAATAGAAAACTGGGCTTATGCCCTTACAATTATTTACATAAATGAATTTTAAGAATAATAATAAAACTCGGGTGAATCCTGAACTCCGGAAAGCAGTCCATTCAGCAGGCCGAAGCCCTGCACCAAAAATACTAACAGCAGTACCCGTTCTAAAAATAATAATTATAAATTAAAGATAATAATTAATTGCATCTCAGACTTGGTTCAAAATATCATTTTTAGCTAATGCCTCAACGTCCGGACAATACCGGTTTCGTTTGCATTTCGCTAGGGCCCACAGACCGGTACGGTCGTCGCCCGAAAACAAAAATCAACTAAATAATTCCTTTGCAAAATAACTAGTTTTGGAAAATATTTCAAAACTTTTTAAGAAAATTTGGGCAGCATTTCCTCTATAACTGGGACAACCCAATACTGGGAAAATGCCAACAAACACCAAAATAATTATCCCAAACCAGGGAAACCCACTGAAAATAATTTTCATCCACAAAATATATGAAAAATCACATTCACAGAACGTTTCCGAAATACATTTCAGAAAACCCGAAAATACCACGGAAACAACTAGGAAAAAGATCACAGAACCAAATGTACCAGTTTCGAAAATTCTGAAACTAAACTCGGAATTCTCACAGACAACAAACCACATAATCTTTTCGAAGGAAAGTTAGGAATTCGAAGAAACCGAAAACGCAACCGAATCCCGGGACGGGATCGTGAACCGTATCATCATTGACACTACGGAAAGGACACGGGGACACGGAAGTATACCTCGGATTGCTCGGCTAGAGCTCTCAGATGAAAATGGGAGAAAGAAATACGCGGGCAGCGGATCAGGAGATCGGGGACCCGCGAAAACACGGGAAGCTCGGCGAGGGGGCGCTGGAGGCGCGCTGGTTGCTGGCCGGCGATGGAGGGCGGCCGGGGACGCGCGGCCTGGGCTGGACGCTGCCGAGGGCAGCGCGCGGCGGAGTGGCGAGGCCACCGGAGGCCGGAGGGCGCGGGCGGTCGCGGGAAGCGGGGTCGGGGCACACGGGAGAGCTCTGGAGGGGGAGCGGTTTGAGAGATGGGTTTGGGAAAAAGTGAAATAGGGTGGTGGTGGTGTTGAGAGTTTGTTAAGAAGAAAGAGAGTATGGAGTAGTGGGAGAGGTGGTGGTGGTGGTGTGTTCTTAAGGAGAAGGAGGAGGAGAATGGTGTGGAAATGAGTGAGGGGGAGAAAAAATTGGTATGCTGAAGAATAGGGGGGAGTGGGTTGCTCAAGAATAGGGAGAGTGGGTTGCTGGCTTGGTCGTGAGTGACCAAGCCAAAGGACTTATTATTATTATTTTTTTATAAATAATAATTAATACTAGATCCTAACTAGGATTTCAAAAATAAAAGAATTGGATCGGGATCGGGTTTCGGGAAATCGAATCGGGTTCGAACTCGGGTTCGGAGTCCGGACTCGAGATCAGGGCAGGGCCACAATCAAAAATCAACAATAATTTTAAAATAATATTTTTCCTAAATTCGACTAATAAATAAAATATAATAATAATAATAATAATAATAATAATAGTAATAATATACAATAATAATAATAAATAATAATAACTAAACTAATTATCGTTAACTGGCAAAATCCAATAAATTAAAAATCAGGGTTTCACAATCTTTCCTCCTTAGAAAATTTCGTCCTCGAAATTAAAGGATGGGGTAGGATAAACTCAAATCAAACAGGTACGGGTACTTTGCCCGTAACTCAGGTCCAACAATAAGAATTGCCAAGGCGGTCGTGGATGAGACGTTTAGGGACAAGTTTTAACTATGTCACCATCCACGTAGAACAAGAATATATATAAGCGAACCAAAGTACACATGGTTGATCAGACCATCATGCACCGATTCTGATTAGACAATATATTAGTGGGTGCACCCAATAAAATACTGTCATGATCAAGCTCGATAAAGAAATAAGCTCGAAAAATTAGGCTAACTTAGCAGCATCAGTCAAAAATATTAGAACGAAAGATAATGCTTGCAAGAAATAGAAGTTTATGAGGCGGAACAGAGTTCCTGGTTTTCTTCTCACCTCTGTCTAAAATCGCCACTGGCTTCTCTGGCACTGTGAGGCTGGGTCCAATCTCTAGCTCTGAATGGTCCAAGATGTGGCTTAGATCCGAGATGTAGCGTCTGAGCTGTGAAACGTGGAAGACGTTGTGCACACCTTCAAGATTAGCTGGTTGACCTAATCGGTACGTTACTTCTCCAACTCGGCTCAAAACTTCGAATGGCCCGATGTACCTGGGGCTCAACTTTCCTGCTCTGCCGAAGCTGATAGTTTTCTCTGGTAGGGGAGATCTTCACGAACACACTGTCTCCTTCTTCGAACTCCAATGGTCGGCGACTGCTATCAGCCCAATGCTTCTGTCTGTCCTGAGCAATCCTGAGCTTGTCTCTAATCACCTTTACCTTCTCTGCTGCATCGGTCACCATCTCAGGTCCAAGTAATACTCTTTCTCCTACGTCATCCCAAGCAAGTGGAGTGCGGCAACGACGTCCATAGAGTGCCTCGAACGGTGTCATACCGATGCTAGCTTGGTAGCTGTTGTTGTAGGAGAACTCTACCATGTGCAAATGGTCTTCCCAAGACCCTCCGAATTCCAAGACGCATGATCTCAGCATGTCTTCTAGCGTCTGGATTGTTCTATCTGATTGTCCGTTAGTCTGGGGATGGTAGGCGGTGCTGAATTTCAGTTGCGTTCCCAAACTGTCGTGCAAGCTCTTCCAGACGTGAGAGGTGAACCTGGTATCCCTGTCAGACACAATACTTACCGGAACTCCATGGATCCGGTAGATGTGCCGCATGTACAGTGCTGCCAACTTCTTGGTGGATATACCAACCTTGAAGGGGATAAAGTGAGCTGACTTCGTCAGTCGGTCCACGATAACCCAAATGGCATCCTTTCCTCCTTGGGATCGAGGCAGTCCTGACACAAAGTCCATCGTTATGTGCTCCCATTTCCACTCCGGGATGTCTAGCGGCTGTAACAGTCCTGCTGGTCTCTGTCTGCTAGCTTTCACTTGTTGACAAATTAAGTATCTAGCAACATACCAGGATACGTCCTTCTTCATTACGTACCACCACACTATAGTACGCATATCCCGATATATTTTGTTGGCTCCTGGATGTATGGAATACTGCGACTGGTGCGCTTCTTGCATTAGCTCGTTCCTCAGTTCGCCAGTTGGTACGCACAGCCTCGTACCATGCTTCAGTGCTCCATCGCTGGCGATTGAGAATCCTTCAAGTGTTCCCGCCAGCATTTGATCTCTGAGTTTGCAAAGCGTCTCGTCTTGGAATTGTGCCTCCTTGACTCTGTCCATTAGACTTGAACGCACTTGCAACTGCATCATTGATGATTCAACTCCTGGTACAATAGCTTCTCTTTCCAGCTTCTTTATTTCCTCTTCAGTCAGTACAATCTCCAGTCCAAGCTTTTCCATGTCCTCCAGCAAATGACGCTCCTTGGTCAAGAACATTGCCATCGGGTATCGACTAAGTGCATCTGCAACGACATTAGCCTTACCAGGATGATACTGCAGGTTGATGTCGAAATCCTTCATCAGCTCCAGCCATCGTCTCTGTCACATGTTCAGCTTCTTCTGAGTTAAAACATATTTAAGACTTTTGTGGTCTGTAAATATTTCCACTCTCCCCATAAAGGTAGTGCTTCCACAGCTTCAATGTAAATATCACCGCTGCAAGCTCCAAATCATGCGTGGGATAGTTCTTCTCATGAGTCCGTAATTACCTAGATGCGTAAGCAATTACTTTCCCGTGTTGTTGAAGAACACAGCCCAATCCCTTATCGGAAGCATCACTGTAAATTGAGAAACCGTTGGTACCTGAGGGTAGCGCAAGTATCGGCGCCGTTGTAAGCCTCTTCTTCAGTTCCTCAAATGCTGACTGGCAGGCTTCCGACCAAACAAATTCTTCATTCTTCCTGGTAAGCTTCGTCATTGGTTCAGCAATCCTGGAGAAATCCTTCACAAACTTCCGGTAGTAGCCAGCTAAGCCCAGAAAACTTCTGATTTCAGCAACTGAACTTGGTGTACTCCACTTCTCAATAGCAGCTATCTTCTTTGGATCCACCGAAATTCCTTCTCCTGTGGCAACATGGCCCAGAAAATCTACCTTGTCTAAGAAGAATTCACATTTAGATAGCTTACCATAGAGCTTCTCCTTCCTTAAAGTTCCCAGAACTTTCCTCAAGTGCTCTTCATGCTCTTCTTCAGTCTTCGAGTAGATCAGAATGTCATCGATGAAGACATCAACAAACTGATCCAGATATTCATGGAAGACCTTGTTCATAAGGTTCATGAATACTACAGGGGCATTCGTCAGTCCAAACGGCATGACCAAAAATTCATACTGACCATATTTGGTGTTGAACGCCGTCTTTGGAATGTCCTCCTTCCTGACCTTGATTTGATGGTAGCCAAACCTGAGATCTATCTTCGAAAATACCTTAGCTCCACTCAATTGATCAAACAGGTCGTCGATCCGGGGCAGAGGGTACTTGTTCTCGATGGTAATGTTGTTCAGCGCCCGGTAATCAATGCACATCCGCACGGTTCCATCCTTCTTAGGCACGAACAAAACTGGTGCTCCCTAGGGTGAAACCCCATCTCTGATAAATCCTTGTGCCTTCAGTTCGTCAATCTGGTCATTCATCTCCTTGGCATCCTTGGGGTTGACTCTGTAGCATCCCTTAGAAATAGGAGAAGAGCCGGGTACTAGGTCGATGGTGAATTCCACACCTCGATCTGGCGGTAATCCTGGAAGACTATCTGGAAAGACGTCCATGAATTTCGCTATAATAGGGTGAGGAGGCCCGGGTTCTTCGGTGATAGAGGAGTAGGTAACACTCTTCATGTCTTCCGGAGCTCGAGAGATTTCAAACTCCGGTTCTCCTGGTGGGCTAAAGATTACACATCCTCTGTGACAATCTATCAGCGCATGCTGCTCACTTAGCCAGTCCATCCCTAGGACTACATCATAGTTGGGCAAGGGCATCACAAGTAAGGGTGTTAAGAATTTGTGGCCTGAGATAGTTATGGGACAGTTACAAGTCTCGGTGATGGGTATGGGTCCAAGTATGACCGATGGTGGACCTCATCGCCAACAGGGCCGGAACGAGTGGTCTTTCCTTTGGCCTTACTCTGGAAGGTTTTGGTTGCAAACACAAGCAAGGTAGCCTACCAGTCTATAGCAAACAAAAATATTTACTTATAATATATATTTCGGTCCTATGTCATGACAAATTGATGTTATAGTGTTCTAATTGTTTCTAAGTATCTTCTCCTAAGTTGTTGATCTGACCTGCATGGGCCACCACTAAAAACATGTCACGATCCGATCCCAAATTAATGGGTCGAACCGGATCATGCCCAGCCTGCACCGTTGTGAGACGGCGGCAGTAAGCTGTTCTATATGCAGGTATTCACAACAACATTTATACATTTGTCACAACTAATATACGAAAATCTTAAAACTTTTATTTCAACATTTGAAAAGTACAACTGGAATGAAAGAACTGAAATGAAAAGATGAATTCAATTTAACAAATTTCAAAACAACAAAACTGGAAACAGAAAATAACTAGCTAAGTGGTCGGCTCGTCGGCCTCAGGTCCTGCGTCCTCCAAGGGGACTCTGGCAATGCCACAGGGTACAAAACCGGGTCATAGTAGCTATTGTATAATAACTCAGCATTCTCAATATCACCTAAAAATGTTGTCTCCAGTCAGGAGGGAACAAGTACGAATATGTATCTCATATTTCAAATAATAATGGAAAAGTGCAGGCTAAACAGTTGAAACAATTTTTTCCAGTAGTTCTACGATTAAAAACAATGTGATTTGAATGTGTAATCGTCTATGACCGGCTTGGGTTATACAATAGCGTCTTAGCGACGCGATACGGCTTATCTCCGTGTGTAAGAGGGGTAAGCTCGCACAATCCTGCAATATATGGGGGTATTGGCCATAAACGTTACACTATTTCCCCAATCCCCACAATCAATATCAATCAATATCTGAACCCTAGGAGAGGGTTCCGTGTAGCAATGTGGTTTAAACATGCAGCTAGACAATTACTAAATAAAATACAAGAAAAGATAGCCGTAACTTGCCTTTGTTTATGACTGGATCAGTAAAATCGGTTCCGAGGAGGATGTCAGGTTCGTCTCCGAGATCCTACAGTTGAGAACCTTGACTTAGAACCAATATGAAACCATTCTAAGTGTGCTAGTTATAATCTCTAGAATTGGTCCTAATTCAGTTTTAAGTTTATTAATTATTCTACCGGAAAACGTCTAACGTCGCAATTCTACGTTCGTTATTATTTAATTAAAATAAGCCGGTTATTGATTAATTGGAAAAATGGCAATTACCGGTTAATTTGGCAAAACTTAGTATTTTGTAATATCATAAATAAGACTAATATTTTTCTTTAAATGAGAAGAACGTGAATTTGTTTAAATAATAAACTTGTAATTTTACTAATTTATTTACTGTAAGAAAACCTTATTAATTTTCTATATTAAAATAAATACTCATTTTTAATAATCTACGCGTTTAAAGCCAAAACAATAACTCAGAAAATAAAGAAAAGCTATGCTACACAATACAGGGTTGCAGCAAAGAAAATAGAAAACTGGGCTTATGTCCTTACAATTATTTACATAAATGAATTTTAAGAATAATAATAAAACTCGGGTGAATCCTGAACGCCGGAAAGCGGTCCATTCAGCAGGCCGAAGCCCTGCACCAAAAATACTAAGAGCAGTACCCGTTCTAAAAATAATAATTATAAATTAAAGATAATAATTAATTGCGTCTCAGACTTGGTTCAAAATATCATTTTTAGCTAATGCCTCAACGTCCGGACAATACCGGTTTCGTTTGCATTTCGCTAGGGCCCACAGACCGGTACGGTCGTCGCCCGAAAACAAAAATCAACTAAATAATTCCTTTGCAAAATAACTGGTTTTGGAAAATATTTTAAAACTTTTAAAGAAAATTTGGGCAGCATTTCCTCTATAACTGGGACAACCCAATACTGGAAAAATGCCAACAAACACCAAAATAATTATCCCAAACCAGGGAAACCCACTGAAAATAATTTCCATCCACAAAATATATGAAAAATCCCATTCACAGAACGTTTTCGAAATACATTTCGGAAAACCCGAAAATACCACGAAACAACTAGGAAAAGATCACAGAACCCAAATGTACCAGTTTCGAAAATTCCGAAACTAAACTCGGAATTCTCACAGACAACAAATGTCACGCCCCAGTACCAAAATACGGGGACGGACCAGGCCAGCTACTCCATATGAGGTATTCAAACGTCATACGGCGATCGTGGCTGTCAAGAGACAAGGGGTGTATGCTACATTCAAGTCACCTATGGTCACACAGAACATCTACGTCTCAATCATCCAAAGCAAGAAAGCATCAATTAATGAACATATAAGATAAAGCAGTAAGGCGTCCCTGACGCTTCATCAAAATGGTCATGGGGTTCTAGCTTTATAAGATAGCTAGCCCAGAGAGTCAAAGATACATAATTGTATTCAGCTGCAGTCTGATTTAATTACAATTGTGCAAAAGATAAAATGTCTAGATTAGCCGGCTAAACAGGTGCCGGTGGCTAAACGCCAGGACATAAATAAAGATACAAGAGTGGTAGAGAAGAAACCCACTCGAGTCCCCCGTCAGTCATGCTCCTAGTATGCACCATTGACGTCAGGGAAGAAAGTCGGATCCTCAGGCTCTGCTACGCGATCTGGCCAAACAAAACCAGCCGGGTCAGCCCCAAAATAGCAAGTACCACAAGGGAGCACAAAAGAGTGAGATAAAACCCAGTCATAAAACAATAATAATGGTAAGCTTCCGATCGTAATCTTGGTCCACAGCCTGTCCTAGCACGATAGACCAACCCAACAACCAAACAAGGACATGGGTTGGACCACGCACCATGACAGTCCGTGTCCCTCGGTTACTAGCAGAAGGCCCAAGCATAGTCAAGTCGTTTTCCAAGCGGCCATTCATTCCTGCGGCTTTCTATATTTGGAGGAGTTATCCCCGTTATACTAATTAAAAGGAATCCTCAGATCGTGTCAACCCAGCAGGGCTAGCCTAACCATAAGACTTATAACACATTGTTTATGCACCAGTCCCCCGAAGGGCGCTACCGCGCTAAGACATTTATCACATAGCTCGTAGGAGTCGGATATAGCTATTCGCTATAGGCAAATGAAACCATATCCGTGGCGGCCAACCCGGCACGTCAGTACGGGACCTGGGGTGGCTAGTATGGCACGATCTCGGGATTCTTCCCACCCAAT
This sequence comes from Iris pallida, assembly GCA_029216955.1. Taxonomy (NCBI): domain Eukaryota; kingdom Viridiplantae; phylum Streptophyta; class Magnoliopsida; order Asparagales; family Iridaceae; genus Iris; species Iris pallida. The sequence goes on from JANAVB010002199.1 coordinate 17,174,881, forward strand.
GCATCTACTAAGTTAGTTGCCTAGTTAATCCCTAGGTTATTCTCAGAGTTCACATGTCGTGGTCACATGTCCACTCCCTTAGATGTTGTACATTGTACGAGTACCCCAAGAAGGAATCCGTACTGGCTCAAGGATTCATACGTATGTTTTCCCTTCTTAGTGTAATGCAACACACAACACATACCACATCTTTGCCAACGACCATTACTATGTAAATGCTAGACTCTTGGGAGTACTGGCAGGTATCACGAAGGAACACTTAGCGCGTAGGATAGCACCTCGGTGCTCACATAGGTTGTACCATTGTACACACATAGGATCATCCGGCCATCACATAGGTAGTCAGATAGATTGAGGACCGAACACATCATGTGGCCAAGGGTCATGTGGCAAAACATGCAGCTCTCAAGACTGCATGCGGCCAGGGAGGTCCAGGTGACTAGTTGCACTCCACCAAGGCTCATGCGGCCAGACTACTTGAGACAGACCGCATGCGGCCAGGGCGAAGAGGGGGCGCATGCGGCTCGCGGAAGTGTCTCATGCGGTCGGAATGTGGAGTAGCCTATGCGGCTCGTATAAGCAGGGCGTATGCAGCTCGAATAAGCAGGGCACATGCGGCTTGAATAAGCAGGACGCATGCGGCTCGAATAAGTAGGGCGCATGCGGCTCGAATAAGCAGGGCGCATGCGGCTCGAAATTAACTGGATCTCATGCGGCTGAGAATCAAATCTTCATGCGACTGGGAAGTTAAGTCCCTGCAGCATAGTCCATGCGGCCAGGTAATGCCGCCAGGCTTATGCGGCTAGGAAGGGGACTTGTCGCATGTAGGCTATGCGGCTAAGTTCATGCGGCTGTGAACTGTTCTTCTTCTCCATCTTTCCGGAAAGAAGAACCCTTCAAGCCATGGCTCCCAAGCTCCATGAATCTTCCATCCAAAGTCCAAAAACCGAACTTTCATAGGTCAAAATGGGGTAGGACAAAATTCTCTACAACATATAACCATCAAAACTCGAAAATAATAAGATTAAATAGATCAAAATTCATAAGATCCGAAACTGCAACAAGCTTAGATCTACTAGAATCCGTCCATCAAAACCGAAAATGCTAAGTACTAAACTTGTTGAGGATGTTAAGAAGAACAAAATGGAACAATAAAAATCAAAGAAATATCAAAAGATCACAAATCTCCTCTTTGAGCAAGTTGTACTTGCCTGGAGTGGTGGTTGAGGGAAATTAATGGAGGAGTGAATGAGGAGAGAGATTGAGGAAGAGATATTAAATAGGGGTTGGGGTTGGTTTAAGAAAACCCTAATCCCTAACCACTAATGACAAGGCTAAAAGGCTACAAGCCATCATTAATAAATAATAGACAAAATTTATGCACATGCTAAATACAGATATCGTCTATAGAATTCATGAAGATTACGTATATCGGGATCGGGGAGTGACAACAAACCACAGAATCTTTCCGAAGGAAAGTTCAGAATCCGAAGAAACCAAAAACGCAACCGAATCCCGGGACGGGATCGTGAACCGTACCATCATTGACACTACGAAAAGGACACGGGGACACGGAAGTATACCTCGGATTGCTCGGCTAGAGCTCTCGGATGAAAATGGGAGAAAGAAATACGCGGGCAGCGGATCGGGAGATCGGGGACCCGCAGAAAAACGGGAAGCTCGGCGAGGGGGTGCTGGAGGCGCGCTGGTTGCTGGCCGGCGATGGAGGGCGGCCGGGGATGCGCGGCCTGGGCTGGACGCGGCCGGGGGCGGCGCGCGGCGGAGTGGCGAGGCCGCCGGAGGCCGGAGGCCGGAGGGCGCAGGCGGTCGCGGGGAGCGGGGTCGGGCGCGCACGGGAGAGCTCTGGAGGGGGAGCGGCTTGGGAGATGGGTTTGGAAAAAAGTGAAATGGGGTGGTGGTGGTGTTGTGAGTTGGTTAAGAAGAAAGAGAGTATGGAGTAGTGGGAGAGGTGGTGGTGGTGGTGTGTTCTTAAGGAGAAGGAGGAGGAGAATGGTGTGGAAACGAGTGAGGGGAAGAAAAAATTGGTATGCTGAAGAATAGGGGGGAGTGGGTTGCTCAAGATTAGGGAGAGTGGGTTGCTGGCTTGGTCGTGAGTGACCAAGCCAAATGACTTATTATTATTTTTTTATAAATAATAATTAATACTAGATCCTAACTAGGATTTCAAAAATAAAAGAATTGGGTCGGGATCGGGTTTCGGGAAATCAAATCAGGTTCGAACTCGGGTTCGGAGTCCGGACTCGGGATCGGGGCAGGGCCACAATAAAAAATCAACGATAATTTTAAAATAATATTTTTCCTAAATTCGACTAATAAATAATATATAATAATAATAATAGTAATAATATACAATAATAATAATAAATAATAATAACTAAACTAATTATCGTTAACTGGCAAAATCCAATAAATTGAAAATTAGGGTTTCACAACGGGGAGTCTTACTGCCAATGTGGACTGCCATGTTCCAGGCAGTCCTGTTATAAAACAGGACTGCAGGAAGCCTGGCAGTCCTTTTATAAAACATGACTGTCATCTCTTCTGCAGTCCTGAAAGAATGATGGACTGCGAGGAACATGGCAGTCCTTAAGGAAAACTGAAACTCTCTGTCACAGAGTTTTATAAATAGGACTGCCACCCTCCTGACAGTCCTACACTTAAGTAGGTTTGCCAGTACCCTGGCAGTCCTACATAAGTGTAGGACTGCCAGGGGGGTGGCAGTCCTATTTATAAAATTCTGTGATGAGCTTCTCAAACTGAAACTCTATCACAGAGACTTATAAATAGGACTGCCAGCACCCTGGCAGTCCTACTTAAGTGTAGGACTGCCAGGGATACTTGCTGTAACAGCAAGTTTCAATTACGACTGCCAGCACCCTGACAGTCCTCATTTTGTATAGGACTGCCAAGGGGTGGCAGTCCTAATTGAAACTCTCTGTGATAGAGAGTTTCAAAACTCTCATCACAGAGACTTACAAATAGGACTGCCACCCTCATGCGAAATTAACATTCTTCGTGTTCTAACACGGAGAATAACCATTCTCCGTCATTTTATGGTTAGTTGAAACTTTGAAGGGCCATAACTTTTGACTGGGAGGTCGAAACGAGGTCCGATTTGTCGCAGAATGAGCGTATCTTCGAGGAGCCCGAGATTAACCGTTTCTTCATTAGACGGCCTTCCGAAATTTTAGAATTGCAAAAAAATGATGTTTGGACCTCCGTTTTAGCACTTTTAAGTTTCCCAAAATAACTATTATTTTCTTTGGGTGGAAAATTAGTATTTTATTTTCTTGTTGTTGTGGTGGTGATTTTCTTCTGATTCTTGGAGAGGCGGCAATGGAGGAGATGGGTTTGTTGAGCTCTGTGCTGGGTTTTGATGGATTCGGAGTTGAAATCTTTGTTGGGATTGTGATTGGCTATTTTCTCTTCATTTACTTCCAGCCCACTGATGTCAATGTGCTATTCTAGAAAAATTTGGGGAAAAATTTGGGCTTGGGTTTAGAATTTTATGACCTAGAAATGTGGAGGAGGAGAAGAAAAGAGTAGAGGGAGAAAGAGTAGAGGAAGAGGAAGAGGAAGAGGAAGACATGAAATGAAATGAAGTTGGTATTTATACCATTCTTTGGGCTAGCCCCAAGTAAAAAAAATTGATGGCAAACTTGTAATATTTTTGAACATTTTTGGAATAGCCCCTAGTAATTTGTGTGGTGTCCTTAGCTAGAAAAAGTCTTTATAATTTTTGGGAATAAATTTTTTATTAGCCAAACAAACGTGATAATAGATTTCCATCTTAAATTTTTTCGAAAAAAAAAAAAAAATACCACGTACCAAACGCTCTCTTAATGTCTCTTCAAGAAGGAAGATCAAGCCATTGGATTACTTCATTTAGGCTGAGTTTCTACAGGTTATCATAGTTGCTTCTTCTTGTCTATTTGAGCAAATACTTCCAAATAAAAAATTTTAATGTGTTTGGTAGAAGGTGTTTCTGCTTATTTTCTAGAAGTTGCTGCTTTTAGGGTGAGTTTGGCACCGTTCAAGTTTATCAAAAGATGTTGTTACAAATTTCTTAGGTAAGTTGTTGTCATAAGCTATTGAGCAAACATGTTTGGTAACTGCATGCTGAAAGTTGTTGTCAAAAATGATAAGGTGTTTGGTAAAACATATTTTTCAGTGTTGAAATTATGGAAAGGGATCAAACTGCACATGTATTAATAAAAGCTAAAGGTATAAATCATGAATAGCTAGAGCAACTTTTAAAAACAAACTCCTCTTACTTTTAAAACCATTGGGGTGCTTAACAAGTTGCGGATTGGGGCTAGGATCTGTCCAACAGTCCAGGGGTAAGTCCGACAAGACTTTAGGTTTGGGCAATCCTTCCTCTGCTTAGGGATAAGCCCTCAGGTCCAGCATGACCCGCAAGAGATTGATGTCACGGGTGACCTTCCAACGCCAGTCCACAATAAGAGCCGAGAGGCAATCAAAATTAGCTCCGATTAAAGCAACCCAAACACCCGGACTGGCCCTGCCCTGGGTAGGACTAGGGTGTTATCCAATGGATTTGAGCTTAAATCTTATCAGTGGAAAAGAGCACAATAGGGCATGTAAACTAACCCATCTGCATGACATGACTTGTGTCATCTATACCATTATACGCATCAACACCTAGAAAATGAACAAGTAAAATAGTGAGTTGAATGTTGAAAAATCCACGTACACCTAAATTCGGTGAACTTGAACCATTTAAAAAACATCGTACACATCTTGATATATATAATAAACACTTCAGTTTTGGGCTTGTTGAGGAATAGGGCTGCAAATAAAGGCCTCGTTTGGTACACTATAACGTAATCGTAATCGCAATGTAATCAAATTAAAAAAAATAAATATTTTTTTTCATTTGATTACATTACAGTGTAGTACCAAACGAGACCTAAGTAGCTAGCTCAAGATCGACTCTACTTCACTAGCGAGCCAAGCTTGAGCATGAAATGAGCTCGATTTTCTTAACGAGCTAAGTTTGAACATAAGGAACTAATTGGGTTGTGAGCTCATGAACAAGGTCTGATTAGCGAGCTTTGGGTGTGTTTTTTTTTTTTTTTGAAATATACATTGCTCAGTCCACTGAACTGGAAACGTTGTGGCTAGTGTTGATACAAAACCATCCCAATCCACAGCCTAATGGGATTTTCCTCTATAATACATGAAAGTCGAGAAGCTCATGAGCTTCTTGCAATCCTAGTCGGGTTCGAGGTCGCCTTGATTTTGAGCTCGAATTCAACCTCAACTCGGTACTTTCAAGCTCGGCATCATAATTTTCAAGCTACCTAGTCGAGCTTGTGTATCGTATCGTGTATCGTTCGATACTAAAAATTACGGTGCCTTTGTCGCTCCTTGATCGACAAATCGTCCCATGCCTCCGGCATCTCTTGATAAATTAGTTTTTTTAAATTATTTATCATTTAATAATAATATTTTTTAAAAATTATTGACTTACCATTACATTTTTTTAGATGACATATATGCATTGTCGGAAAAAGTCATTCCTTTTGTGACACTTCATGTTTTGTCGAAAATATATACTTCTATTAGTTAATCAGGGTCCTTCCTTATCCTCTTATCTTTTGTCACTAAATACAAACTTGTTTTGTGATAAAAGTAGTAAGTTTAGAAATTTGGTCTATATTTCTAAGTTTATATATGAACATAATTTAATATAATTTTTTTTAACCAATATTGTCTATAAGCCCATATGTATATGTATCGGATTGTATATGATCGAACTACGTAACGAAATTGTAGTATATTTTCTTGTATCGTACAGTTGACTTCAATCAGTGCGAAGAAAGGTCAAAACTGAAATAATTAACTTGTCTCTTCTGCTAGGTTATATTGAGTGCTGAGTAGTAGTATGTACATAAACGGACTTCTATATGAAACGGACGTTTGTATGAAACTGGACCAACCGCCGGCAGCGTTGCGGTTGGCCGGTCCATTCTCCAAGAGGATATCCGTTCCCTAGTTCTTATTAGTGAAAAGAATTACGAAATTAATAAATATATTCAAGGCCGGTCCGTCCAGTTGGATTGTCCTATCCGAAACTAATTTTGTTTGCCTCTTAATCCTTATTGTAGCCCGATCCTGAGCGTCACCCGTAATCCCGACCTCTTTTAGGATCATGCTGATCATGGGACGGTTGCCCTAAGAGAGAAGGTTGTCCAAATCCGAAGTCTTGTCTGACTTACCCCTGGACCGACCCTGAATATATATTACACACTAATTAAAGTACGTCTCACACGTCTCCCTCAAAACAATTCAAAGGATACCTAGTGCAAAACACAAAGTAAACATAAAAAGCTAGCCATCCCTCGTCACAATCCAAAATATCCAATGGATAGATATTCAGTGAGACAGACTCACCAAGTAGCAGCGATGAAAGATAAGTTCGTCTAATATTATAATGATACTGGTAATATCAAAAACAAAAGAAAAAAAGTAATCAAACAATTTTCCAATATTATTAAATCAAAAAAAGTAAGGTATTACCATGTGCCATTATACCATTGGACGAGATCACCATTTATCACTGTCACGTGGTGGGTCCGTACCATAAATCCACAACAGTAATTTCGAATAACCGAGGTATTCCAAAATCCACCTTTGAGTCTGATTCCAAGTATAAAGCAAGATACCATGTGAATAATTATGTGTCTACTGACCATTTGTTGGAATCAAATAGAACATGTGTATGTTAATTATCCTTTGTATCTATTCATAATAGTATGCATGAAGTTTTAAACAGATCCCAAGTGGCAGACAGTCATGGATAAAGAGTTGAAATATTAAGAAAAATGCCAACTGGAGGATAGCTGACCTACAAGCTAGTAAGAAGCTTGTATAAGGAACGATGTAGATGAATTTTTATGGTGAAATATCAAACAGATGAATCGATATAAGGCGAGACTGGTGGCCAAAGGATACTCAAAAAAAGAAGAAGAATGATTGTGTACAGACATTTACACCGGTTGTGAAGATTAATATTGTTCGTATTTTACTATTTCTGACGACAAGCTTTGACTGATCTCTACATCAGTTCGATGTGAAGAATGCATTTCTACATAGAGAGTTGATAAAGGAAGTCTTTATGGATCTTCCATGTGGATATAATGTTATAGGTTCTGGTGGTAAGAAGGTTTACAGGTAAGAGAAGTCTGTGTATGGTCTTAATCATTCACCTAGAGCATGATTTGGAAGGTTCATATAGGCTATGAGATGATTTGGTTATAAACAGAGAAACTCAAATCATACCATATTATAAAACGAAAAAAGAGTTTATGTCAATGATACTATGGTTACAAGAGACGATGAAAACAGGTGATTGACACTTCAAAATATTTTTTATGTCAATGATATGATGGTTACAAGCGACGATGAAAAAGGGTGATTGACACTTCAGAAGTATTTTGTCTACCGAATTTGAAATGAAGGATCTAAGTACTCTTAAGTTTTTTTTTTTTTGGACATTGAAGTATCTTGGAATAAATCATAATTTTCTACCTCAAAGAAAGTATACTTTAGAATTGTAACAAAGAAAATATGACTGATTATCATCAAGTTGCCACCATTAGAGGAAAGTCTGAAACTTGGAATGGATCCGACCCAGTTGTCGGTGGATAAAGGGAGATATCAACGATCACTACAAGAAAACTATCATTTACAGCACGCGAAACGTGCCGTAAATGATCTTTCACGGCGTACATATTGGTGCCGTAAAAGATCATGCCGTAAATGATCCTATTATTTACGGCGCATTGAAGAACGCCGTAAATGTTAATTTAGACGCCGTAAATGTAAACAAATTAACGCCGTAATTATTTTTTTCATAGAATTTCGACAATCATTTACGGCATATTTAGTGTGCCGTAATTGCTCTTTCACGGCATACATTTGTGCGCCGTAATTGATATTCGCACAGGGTCAAATACGGCGTATATATGCACGCCGTAATAACTATTTCCGCATGATCGAATACGACGTACATTTTGATGCCGTAAAAGATATTTTGACAAATTATGTTTACCATTTATGACATATGTAGCGTGCCGTAAATAATTTTTTATAAAAATTTTCATCAAATTATATTATTATTATTATTATTATTATTATTATTATTATTATTATTTCCATACCAATCCCTATTTATTTAAACAAGGATATCAATGGTAAACAATGTAGATAACATAGCAAAAATAAGTTAAAGAAAAAGTTGTCTGACATATAATCCCAATCAAACTACAAAAGTGAAAGGTAATTCAAATAAACCCAGGCACGTGAGATCATAAAAAATAATCGGATTCAGTAGCCAAAATACATTAATAGAAAACAAAAGGCTTTGCCAAAGTATATCATGCAATATTGTTGCATGAACTACAAAACTATTGTAGTACTAAATTAAGAACAATACAATATTTTTATACAATTGACCTTGTTTCATACTTTGTCCTACTTTGGGGAAAAAATGATAATTGTCTTCTATGACAAATTTCAGCTTAAATGGTTGCAGAGGAGAAGCTTCAAACACAATACCCAGATTTTTTCATTGATGATAACCTGCACAAACATAAAATGTTTTAGTTATTATATCCAATTTGATGTATATAAACACAACAATGAAAAAGTATACATAAACTATAGAAATTTGATGTATACTTTGTCCTACTAAGACTTTTTTCAAGATGTCTCATGCTTGAGAGTTCACTAGACTGTCAAAAAATTTTGACTGTTGCGCAGAATACCCGAAGGCGAGAATTCGCAGAATATTTTGACTGCTGCTACTAGTTGTAGTCGAGTCAGAAAAGAGTGGAGGAGGGGAGGAGTCACGATGAATGCGGGGTTCGGTGACTAGTGGTAGCGTGGAGGAGTCGGCACAGGAGTTGGCACAAGGTCCAGACCAAATAGAAAAGATGGAAGGCCTCCATATAAAACAGATATGAGGGGTTAGATTTTCTTACTTTCTAATTGCTTAACGAGTCCAAATCAAGTTATAGTCGTTCAAATCTTAAAAAATAAAATGACAGTCCTGACCAAGACGCATCGGCTAGGCACTATACTGCCTCCCCTAAGGCTCGTACTATGCGGTTGCTTTGCCTTTTGTGCTGCACTTTGACTGAAGCAACGCTTCAGTCCACTTTGTATCAAACGTGCGCCTAGGCACGCTTTTGAAAACTATGCTCCCAGTAGAAACGGGTTGGTTATATGGTGTATGGCAAAGCTCCATAAAGAAAGAAATTTGAGTATTTATAATGCTGCAATTGGAGTTCCCGAAAAATGGCAGGACCTAGTACTTGATTTGCATCCAAACTTGCATCCTATACTGCTTGATATCCCACAAACAAATATTTGCAAGCTGATGTAGGAATCAGAAGGTTAATACACTAGATTAGCACTCATACTATCATACTATGGATGCAGACCATGTTGTTTTCACTTGACCAGGACTTGGATGCATAAATCATGTCATAAATTTATCATCACACAAAATTAGAAGCCAAAACACAATTATAACACAGAGTGATCTAAGTATGACTTATAAGTAGAAGAAGAAGTGACCCTCGTTAATCGCAAGAACTTGTCTGTTGCACTTCTTCACCTTCTTCAGTTTCCTAAGAAAGTACCTGAAATATTTCAAATTCCGAGTCAAAACAAACACAAACAAAATGATACTGAGTGCATAGACTAAGTCGAGTAATTAAAGCTCAGACTTCGCTAGTTGGAGCATACTAGAACTTAGATTTGGCTCTGAGTGCATAAATGTATGTTGGCTAGCCAAAGGAGAAGCATCACTACTAATACAAGCATGCGCATATGATATAAATACGATTAAAAGGCTGCTCAAGCCTCTGCATATAATCCATATCAATCTGGCAGGCTGTTCAAGTTGAATATAATGTATTGGAACTAAACTGGAGAACGAATCAAAGTTCCAACAAGCTGTTTGTTTCACTTCCATCACTACTAAGATGAGTTATTAAGCATTACTTCCAAAATCAGCCCCAAAAAAGATATACCTTATAAAGGAAAAAAAGATCAAACAAATTTTGTTACTATTATACCGAACTAGATAAATAGCAGGGGTTCCAATAGGCTAGTGTGTGCAATATATGGAACCTGCAGACAACATTTTGTATCTATAAATATGGTGGTGAGATCTAGATAAGGAATTAGTGTCATGTTGTTATGTAGTCAGAGTGTATCACTACTAGAGGATTATGTGGGAATTAGCTTAGTGATTACAATAGAATCAGTGAATATGAATATATGAATTGTCCATCAAATATTTTGAAGGAACTCCAATAAACTACTATCAAGTAAAATAATATATAGTGGATTGTGTATGAATATATGACTATGTACCTTGTCGTAGCTCCATTCAGTTTGATCTCCAACTTTGTAAGAAAGAGGATTGTCATTGGAAAATGCAAGCTTTACAGCAGAAAAATATAACACTCCCATAACAGGAACAACTGATACATGTGTATGAAAGAAAAAAATAAGTATCAGTAAAAGCATGAAAGGAAATCAATTCATGTACAGTTGATATATGTTCCAAAGTATGAAAAAATAGGAAAGTATCAAAAAAAATAAGTATCATAAAAAATAAGTATCAGTAAAAGTATGAAAGGACCAACTGATACATTGGTATATGTTCCAAAGTTCACAAAATATAGACTAAAATAAGCTATACGCTTAATATGTCTTCCTTTCATGGTTAACAAAAAAAATGTGACATTCAGAATTCAGACTAGCAAATTTGTTTTGCAGGATGAGCTCAAGTAATGTGTGCAGCCATCGACTAAAACTAATTTGCTACTAGCTAAAGTTGATTTAGAAGGATTCATCACATAATGGATAAAATAAATCTAAACTCATTTATATTTCTCTTTACTACTATTTGAATCTTTCACTGCCCTCGAAATGCAAAAAGGAACTTTGAAGATGAACTTACCTACATGATATCCCTGTGGAGTATGATTCCAATTAATTTGATAATTGCAAATGATATGTATGCTCATAAAAAACTAATAAACACAGTAGCAATAATAAGGAAGTCAAATTACTAGTTACAACCATAACATCTAAGTGATAATTGCGTCATTGACATGATGAATCCATTAGTATCAGAGATAATACACATTAGTTACCAGGCTAATATTTAAAGCTTTCCTAATAGTGTTAATTCATCAGCGAACAAAACAATATCAAAAATTAAAACACAATACTCACTCTAATTCTAATTAATGGACAAATATTATATGACACTGCAAGAAAACCAAATACTAAAGCCATCTAATTACAATTAAATAAAAGAACTTTGACTCACATTACTTGCAACAAAATACATCATGATATTGTGCTTAGCCGCAAATGAATTATACCACATTTTAACTTTTGAACATTGATCCATAGCTATATGTTTCATCGGGCTACTAGTAAAGCATCAAACACATTTTCTTTAAACAAACACCAATCTGAAGGTTCCAAAATTATTGTTTTGTTTGTGGAAAAAGATAAAAATAAAAGTGAGAGAAGGACCTCAACGTGGAGGCGATCGACGTAGACGCCGGAGATCAAGCCGCCTACGCGAAGGGCGGCGTCTTGCCCTTCGATGACCTACGAATGAATGAGTTGATGAAGGAAGGAGGGAAGGAAGGAAGGAAGTAGGAATGAGTGAGTGGGAGAGGGAGTTAGGGTTAGTAAAACTGACGACTATGAGGTCTTTGAGGTTGGTGGACTCGAGGAGCTCGAGGACGTAGGAGAAATCGGTGCGATTGGTGACGGGGAGGAGAGCTTCGGGATCTCCTTCGACAGGAGCGGGGACAATCTCTTCGAATCGCCGCAGGTGGGTTGGGTTGTTCCAGTGGTTGGGTTGAGTTGAGAGAAAGAGAGGGGTATTGATGGAGAAAAAGAAAGAACAAATTAAAATTAGGGTTTTAGGGTGTGGGGGAAGGGGAATAGAGGATATCGGGGAGGGGGGGGGTGGGGGGAAAGGGTTTTTTATTGGAGCACTTTTCTTCTTAACACATGAGATGCCATGTATGCCCAGCCATGTAATCAGAAGTTGCACCAATGGGAACTTATGACTCGTAGACAACTAAACCAACATGCAATTGTATTTCAATCACGCTAAGTTTACTTTAAAATAAGACCTATTCTTTTCCAAATATTCTAGTAATTCAAAAAGCTCAAAAGGTAGGAACATCTTTAGACGTCAAACAAAGTTCACAAAGTAATAAAAAAAAATTTGAATTCAATGCATTTTCAGAAAAGTAAAGTTCAAAAACGTGGTCTCAGAAAGATAAAAACACGGTTCAGAAAAGTAAAGTTCAAATATAAGCCAAGCTATATCTGCCATAGCCTCAATTTTAAGTGTGATACTGTTATGACAACTTCTTCGTCATCTTTAATTCTCTTTGTTGCCTTCTGCATGCAACTTGCAATAGAAACTAATTTAGTGATACCAATTGTTTCCTTGATGACCCAACGTTTATTGCCTATAAAAGTTTAGGTTATATATAATTTAGTGATACCAATTCTTCTTCTTAGTTAGGAACCACCTACCTGGAAAGGAAGTGATAAAGCTAAAGCACTAAGTCAGATATCCTATAAAACTATGACAGCTGATCAAATTCAAAATATACTAGGTTTAAAGGACTTGTAAAACTATGGAACAAAAAACAATAGTCTGATGGCAGCAGAACCGACATAAATCCACCCAAATTAGTAATTATACTGCATTGCATTTTAATCACAAGCATAATTATTGAAGGATAACAGAATACAAAACTTCCTACAATTTTAAGAATCTATACCTCTTATCTTCCCAACTTATACCAGATAATCTATCCTTATACCTTCATAGTCAGTTACTTAGGGGTTGTCAAATGTTCCTTGAAATTTTTGAACAGTCTCTAAATATGCTCAAATGTTCCTTCATAGTCAGTTTCTTAGGGGTTGTCAAGACCAAGTATTTATAAATCGAATTCTGTATTTTAAAGTAAAACTATCAATATGAGATTATGCACAACTTAAAACAAACAACATATTCAGCTAGAAGTAAATGAGAACTAAAAGTGTACCTCTTTCTAGTGTCCTACGCTTGAAAGTCCCATTGCTAAATGCCCAATCAACATAAATTGTTTGTGATAGAAACTCAGTTCTATTAAGTGATGAGATTGCAGCATGTGTCGAGTGCGTAGACATCTCATTAAGGGAAAGAATGTCGTTGTCGCATTCCATCGAATAACTTGTCTACAACAGCATAAAACTTGCTCTCCCTGCAACACACTAATGAGGCATCTTATTGAAGCTTATTGTCAAACAATTCATGGGCATTAGCTTCGCATGGACTTCAAATTGCTAATACTGATATTTGAGTCCATGACCTATAATAATGGAAAAGGAACATACCATAGGAATCACGTTCAGAAGCCACTTCTAGAAGTATTCACATATCCATCGATGGCGTCCTTAGGACTTTATATAGTGAACGCCACATAAATATAGCATAAGAAACAATTATAATTTGGAGATCAATGTTCTTATCTGGTTTGTTTTGCGAATAGGAACGATACGTTATAATTTGGAGATCCGATTGACTTGTCGAGGGCACCTCGACAGGGATCATGTGGCTCAAAAGGGTCGTCAGGAACTCGCTTAACCCAGAGCGCAGCCGAAAGCCCTAACCCCAACCTTGGAGAACTCTCGGCGGTGTTGGTATAGGTGTCGAAGAATAAGGTGTCCTTCCTTCTTTCGTCAACCTTCGGCTCCTTGGGTGCCATGAGTGGCTTCGATGGCTCTAACGATCGGGTGGACTTGGCAGACGAGGAGTGGCGCCAAAGGAAGAAGGCGATGAGGACGACAATGGCGAATAGGGGTGGTGAGGAGCACGAGGAACCGGCAGAGGAAAAAGTAGAGGAGATAGAGGGATTATTGTGAGGGGAAATAGGGAAGTAATTATTGTTTAGGAACTTTTTGGAGGAGTGGGAAGGAAGAGACAATGTTGAAGTGGAGAAAAGGGGAGTCGTTCTCTTGAGGCTGGCTGGAAGTAAGAAATTAGGAATTTGGATGAACAAAAATATAAGGAAACAAAGTAAAAGGAAAAATAAATAATGAATAACTGAATTAATAAAGAGTGGATTCTAGCCATTAAATCTAAACATCCATTCAAGGGTCAAGTGGATGTACAGTTAACAACCGAGTATATATTTTTTTATAACCCTTAATTTTGTCATTATGATCCATAACATGTGTGAAGTTGTATTCCGTTTGGTACATCGGAGATCCCGTGGAGATGGAAACGGCTCGAATCCTCCCTTAATGTTGCTCGTCGATCCGGAAAAAAAAGGACACCCAAAAAATTACATTTTTATTAAAATGTTAAGCAAAATTTTAGATATACTTCTCTGACTCAAATCATTTTGTAAAGTAATCAATCAACACTAGCATATATTTCCTTTGAATTTAATCTAATAGTATGTCAATTTTTTAATTAATATATTATGACACACAATATGTCTCTGACATTGTTTAAACTAAATATGACTCTCATATCAGTGTGCCATTGTTAATCTCACATCTTTTTTTCATACAAAAAAGATGACATCCATAAAAAAAATTTATGACTCTTATATTTTTAATCATCATCTTAGAGTATTATCATGACATTATTGTTTTTAGTGTCATTAATAAAGTTATTAATGACGATCATCTAATGAGATGACATTAAAAGTATTATTAATGACATTTTGAGATGAGTGTCATCTATAAATTGTCATTGTTAACCATTTTTGTAGTAGTGCATTCAGGTTTCATTTGGGTCTGGTCAACATTAATATTATTATTAAAATTTATATTTGAAATTAAATTTAAATTAAAGTAGTTATATGGACAATTCTATTTTTTGTTTCGCTTAATTACCATTTTATTTTTGTTTCAAAATTTAAATCTCACATTAATTTTAGAAAAATAAACTTATCGCTATATTAAAAATAATACATATCTAATCATTTTTTTATTTTTAAAATATGGATTGATAAATTTTAATTTAGTTTTAATTTTAATTATAATCTTAACATTAATATTAAAAATTAACATAAATATATAGATTAAATAAGTTATTCTTAATCTTAACATCATGCCAAAATGGAAAAAAATAAAAGATGTCGTAAATAAGTTGTTCTTAATCTTAACATCGTGCCAAAATAAGTTATGATCTTAATTTTAATATTAACATCGTGCTGGGTAAAAAAGCTGTCAATTACGGCGCGTACAACGCATGCCGTAAATAAAACAACATTTACGGCGTGCTGAGGAACGCCGTAATTGAGATCTCATTCACGGCGCACAGGAACGCATGCCGTAAATAACTTAACATTTAAGGCATGCAAAAATGAATGCCGTAATTAAGTTACCATTCACGGCGCAAGAAAATACGTGCCGTAAATGCGTTTGCATTTATGGCGTGCGGCTAAAACATGCCGTAAAAAACACAAAAATTGACTCTTTTATGGCACGCAGAATTGGATGCTGTAAAAGAGTGTCATTTACGGCGCACAGGCAATGCGTGCCGTAAATTGTGTACCGTAAATGATCATTTTTCTTGTAGTGGATATAGTAGACTGTTTGATGTATTTGGCACATACAAGATTGGACTTTGCACACATACTTGGAATTGAGATCAACTCATGGATGATCAAAGAGAATAACACATGAATGTTGTAATGAGGATATTGATGTACCTAAAGGGAGCCCTGAAAGATGTGAGCACCCTGAATTTCGGGTTTATTTTTTAATTTTATTTTATTTTCTGATTGATTGGTTTTGATAAATAATTTATTCTGTTATTTTTTCCTTAAGTGTGCTTTTCCGTGCCATTGATAATTGGAGTGTCAGGGATGTTCAACTCTGGAAATCTTTTTCACGAGTTTTGGAGTGGACAAGATTACCTTCATGATGGTATATAGTGTCCCACTCAGACTTGTTCCCTTGTGCTCTTTTTGCTTCGCAAAACTTCTGGTCGAATTAGACCATTTGATCATTAATTGATTTTCCCACTATTTTTTTTGATCATTATTAGCACGTTACCGTGACTTTTAATTTGGGAGCGCAAGACCAGTCAGTTTCTTGAAACCAACTTCTCATGCATGATCTACTCGAGACGCTCGTCACCCATTGTCACGACCCGTTACCCAAATTGTTGGGCCGGGCCGAGCCATGTCCAGCCTACGCTTAAGATAAAGCGCAGTAAGCTGTTCTAGAGATAACAAGACAAGACTAAATGTGCTAACAGTTCTATAAGTGAAGAAGAATCATAAATGCTCCAAACACAAAAGTCGTCGTATATAGTGAAATATCCAAGTACAAGTAAACTGAAATGTAAAACTGGATACATGTCCAGTTACAAAATGGTATAGTCTAATACATGACTACACTAAGTATCCCAAGCAGCTAAGCAAACTAGACGAGTCTCCCCGCAGGAACATCCTCGTATGGCAAAACCGGGTCCTCGGCAGTGACTCCATAATACGAATCACAGAGCAACTCCTCCTCAGTAAGTATACCTACAACGTTATCCTGTCAGGACGGGAGCAAGTACAACCTCTACAACTAAAGTACTGAACATATAATGAAAGAGATGTACAACAAAAAATATGGTGTGATAAGTCTACAAACAGGAAATACTGGAAACATGGCCTCATGGTACAACTGGGATCATAGTATCATAGTAACATAGGGAACATGGCATATCATGGTTTAATTTGTCATTTCTACAAATGACCACATATAGTTTAAAAGTTTAAAACCGTAGCATGTACGTGAATCGGTCAATAGGTGATTCAGGATGTACTGTGGTACATATCAAGTTTTTCTGGTGTGCCCACACGTGCACGAACGGCATCGGTGTATATCCATACACAAACGCGAGATTCAGAAACATACGACAAGGTCGCATATAGAATGTCCCCGAGCGCGGTAAGTACATACGGAGAAGGGGGTCATGTTCACGTACACTACTAGCAGTTTCCCCTTAACCCATTTATTTAACATGTGGGAGATACGAGAGCAGTAAAAACATGTGAATACTCAGAGCAGTCTAAAGCATAGTAAAACTTGTACTGAGAACCCGTAAGAAGCATGTGAAGATATAAGAGCTGTACTAAACATGGCCGGTACTGAAAGTGATACAACATGTGAAGACATAACTTGCTACCTCAAGGATCAGTCTTTTAACAGGGTTAATACATGTTCTAGCATTAAAAGACAGTAAATGAGTATGTAGATGTACTTGCCTCTAGCAAAACAAGCTGCGATAAAAGTGCTATGGATGTTTGGTAACTCGTCACTGTAGAAATACATACAATAACTTAGCTTTTACACTAAGCTAAAACACTAGGACACTAATTGGTGCGACACGACTTGTGACTGGGCACCTAGCCAATAATGATAACTTGGCATAGGAGACCAATGTGGGGTGACACACTATGTTAACTAACTTTCTAGGGTCTTTACACTAGTGAGGGATGGGGTTCAACACGACTAAAACTGCAAATAACATAAAAAGCTACAAGTCGTAATTAATCAATAAATAAATCAAAGATCATTGTGTTCTAACAATTTTAGAGATAGGCAAAAAGTCTAGTTTTGCATAAAACAAAGTACCAAAACGATCCTTGCTAACTATAGAAATCTATTATAATTTTTCTGGAATTTATTAACCAGTACAAGTATTTTATAAAAATCAGTTTTCCTAAGTATACAGAAAATGAGTTTTGGTTTCATATGCCAAACTAGTGGCAAAACAGTAAATTAAATACTACAAAAATTATACTAAATTAGCTAACTTAACAAAGTATCTAAAAACTATTTTTCCATAATTTTAGCAATACTTTAAGTATTTTTAGAAAAACAAAAACAGCAAGGCACACAATAATTAATTATCTGCGTATTTTGTCCATGTATATAATTTGAACCAAAGTTCAAATACAGGATCCAAGGCCATGAATCAAGTCCAATATGACTTGTACAGGTCTTGAATGTGTGAAAACACATTTGAGCCCAAATACCCATGCTAGGCTTGGACACCAAATGGTTGCAGTAATTTAAATACAAATAAAATACAATTTGGTAAAAGTACAAAATAATTATTGATATTTTAATAGGGCAAAGTTATGCATAGTGAAAAATATAAATACATGTGTTAAAAGTACATATATATTTCTAAGGAAAAATACTTAATTGTAAAGTATCTATATATATATACCAATATATATATAGATATATACAAGAAAATTCTTATTTATAAAATGTATATATATATACGTAATATATATATACTCATAAAAAATATATATATATATATATATACAAACATATATACATAAAATTTACTAACTTATAAAGTATATATACATATATATAAAATACTGTTAAAACAGTATATACATATATATATACTAATATATATATATATACATATATATATATAAAAAATAAAAACAGAAAAGAAAAAGGAAAAAGGAAAAGAAAAAGAAAAAGGAAAAGAAACAAGGAAAGGGGGGCTCGAACCTGAGCCAGCGGGGGGGGGGGGGGGGGGTTTAGACTCTGCGCGCTGGCCAGTGGGCCAGCTCGGTGGGTTTGTTAGAGTTAGGGTTAGGTTTACATTTATTTAGCACAGAAATTAAATGGGTTTTTACCCGTTAAGCAAAGCCCAAACCCGTTAGTCTAGTTTACAGTTCGTCTCGTGTCCATACAGTCCAGGACACGAGAAGTTGAAATCTGACACAGAGTCGACGTGTCCGTGCCCAGCACGACACGTATGACTCGGCTAACACGTGTCCAGTACCACAGTCATGTCCCCTGTGTCTAGGCGAGTCTCGTGTCTCAGTTTGGGACACGCACGACACAGAGAAAGGATTTGTTACCTTCGTGTCCGGCTGAGGGGTGGAAGTCGAGGGGGCGAACGGCGGCTGGGGGCGTCGTGGTCAAGGCGCTCTGGTGGCGCTGAGTTCGCCTCGGCGTGGCGAACTCGTCGATGGTGGTTTGGGTCGACGACGGCGAGTGGTGGTGGTGGAACGAGGGTCGCCGGAGTTAGGGTTTAGGCGAGGGTTTCGGGGAAGAAGTGGGGGGAACAGGGCGGTGGTCGGCGGTGGTGCGTCGTGGTGGTGGTGGATGGGTTGGGGGGTCTGTAGGTGTTTATATAGGGGGGTTGAGGCGGTGGATTTGGCCGAGAAAGGCGGGGGGCAGGGCGGTTGTGTCGGTCGGGCAGCCGGGGCAGTCGGGATGGGTGAGGGAGGAGAGAGAGAGTGACAGGTCGGGGGGGGGGGGGGGGGGGGTTTGGGTAGATTTGCATTAGGGTCCCCTAGTTTAGGATAATTACAAATAGGTCCTATCGGGTCTAAGTGCAAATAAAAATTTGCACTCCACACACTAAAACAATTAATAAATTATAAACTAATATATTAACAATTAAATAAATTGCATACTGATATAAAAACAATTCAAAAAATTGCAGAATGATATTAAAACATTTTAAAAAATTGCAAATTGATATTTTAACATATAAAACTTATTTAAAAATTATTTAAAAATTCTAGAAAAATTCCTAAAAATCTAAATAATTATTTTAAGGCTAAAAATAACATTAAAAATTAATTAACACTAATAAAAAAAAATTTTGAAAATCAGGGGCTTACAAGTCTTCCCTCCTTGAAAAATTTGTCCTCGAAATTCACAGGGATTGAAGACCCTACAATATTCTATCATAGCAAGCAATGCAACAAAATGACTAAGGCTGCGATCAAAACTAACCTCCCGAAACCTGTTCCGGCTCCGGCTCAAGGATTAGGCTATAAGTCTTCCCCTGGGGTCCCTTGGCTACTGGGCAGTCCCGAATCTGATGGATGGCAGACCCACAAGCTAAACACTGACCCAACCTCTTCCTACAGACGAGAGAGTCATGGCCTTGCCTCTTGCAGTATACACAAAAAGCTCCCTTCTGCTGCTGCTGTCGGGGTCCCGGGGCTCTAACTGGCTGGGTCTGATGATATGGTGTAGGGGGATGGTAAGTCTGCTGGGGTGGCGTCGACGCTCTCTGCTGGAAAGCCTGACGCTTGGACGGACCCTCATGGTGTACAGAAGCCGGCCTCTTGCTAGACAGAAGACGCTCCTCAATGCTCCGGGCTAACTCTAGGCTCTGGTAATAGTCAGTCGTACCGTTTGCCACTATAAGAATGCCAATGTCTGGAACTAGACCATGGCAAAACCTACGGGTCATCTCCTCTGGATCAGCAACCAGACTAGGAGCAAAACGGCTCAAGCGACTAAACTCTCCCGCATAGTCATCAACAGAACGGTTCCCCTGCTGGATGTTCTGGAATCGTAGCCCCATGGCTACTCTAGCAGTGGTCGAGAAGAATTTCTTCTTGAACTGGGTCTTGAACTGGTCCCAGGTGGCTCTACCTCTCGCGAACAATGGCTCATTTCTGAACCAGACTCCGGCTAAGTCTATCAGCAGAAATCCTGCTGCCTCGACCTGAAGGTCATCCGGCATCCTAACTCCCAGAAGCTTCCTCTCTACAGAATCTAGCCAGTCATCAGCTACTACTATGCCCTCAGTCCCTGAGAACTCCTTGGGATTCAGACCCATGAAGTCCTTGACCGTCCCCGCTCTCTGCCGTGGCTCTACATGTGGTGGGGCTACGGGACGTCCCTCAGAACGCTCCATGCTCTGGCGGAGTAGGGTAGTCTGTTCCTGATGGGTTGTTAGGAACCCCTGGATCAGTGTGAGCAGCTGGGTCCCGTCGAGTGTGACGGAAGCCTGGGTGGGTATAGTGATAGGGGGTGGTGGAGGTATCGGGTCCTGCTGGGACTGGGATGTGGAAGGTGGTATCTGGGTCTGTGGATCTGTGGAGTGGGGGAAAGTGGTAGGTGGAGATGCATCAGTCAACTGGTCAGCTGACTGGATATGGAGGGCCCCATTCTCGGGGGTAACATGCTGGGATGAACGAGTAAGCACCATCTAAATTACACATAAAAAGACTTATAAGGACTTATTTTAAAGTAAGCAATCATATGCAAGAAAATCTAATTATAATAGCAAACATGTGATGTATTTCCTATGTTGCAATCCTAGCATTCCTCTAGGTGTTCTAAGCGTCTTTCCTAATGTTGTCTAATTACCTTAAGTTCCTAATTGCAGGCATGTTTGGTACAATAACGTAACCAAATAGTTTAGTCAGGACCTGCATGGGCCACCAAAAAAACATGTCACGACCCGTTACCCAAATTGTTGGGCCGGGCCGAGCCATGTCCAGCCTACGCTTAAGATAAAGCGCAGTAAGCTGTTATAGAGATAACAAGACAAGACTAAATGTGCTAACAGTTCTATAAGTGAAGAAGAATCATAAATGCTCCAAACACAAAAGTCGTCGTATATAGTGAAATATCCAAGTACAAGTAAACTGAAATGTAAAACTGGATACATGTCCAGTTACAAAATGGTATAGTCTAATACATGACTACACTAAGTATCCCAAGCAGCTAAGCAAACTAGACGAGTCTTCCCGCAGGAACATCCTCGTATGGCAAAACCGGGTCCTCGGCAGTGACTCCATAATACGAATCACAGAGCAACTCCTCCTCAGTAAGTATACCTACAACGTTATCCTGTCAGGACGGGAGCAAGTACAACCTCTACAACTAAAGTACTGAACATATAATGAAAGAGATGTACAACAAGAAACATGGTGTGATAAGTCTACAAACAGGAAATACTGGAAATATGGCCTCATGGTACAACTGGGATCATAGTATCATAGTAACATAGGGAACATGGCATATCATGGTTTAATTTGTTATTTCTACAAATGACCACATATAGTTTAAAAGTTTAAAACCGTAGCATGTACGTGAATCGGTCAATAGGTGATTCAGGATGTACTGTGGTACATATCAAGTTTTTCTGGTGTGCCCACACGTGCACGAACGGCATCGGTGTATATCCATACACAAACGCGAGATTCAGAAACATACGGCAAGGTCGCATATAGAATGTCCCCGAGCGCGGTAAGTACATACGGAGAAGGGGGTCATGTTCACGTACACTACTAGCAGTTTCCCCTTAACCCGTTTATTTAACATGTGGGAGATACGAGAGCAGTAAAAACATGTGAATACTCAGAGCAGTCTAAAGCATAGTAAAACTTGTACTGAGAACCCGTAAGAAGCATGTGAAGATATAAGAGCTGTACTAAACATGGCCGGTACTGAAAGTGATACAACATGTGAAGACATAACTTGCTACCTCAAGGATCAGTCTTTTAACAGGGTTAATACATGTTCTAGCATTAAAAGACAGTAAATGAGTATGTAGATGTACTTGCCTCTAGCAAAACAAGCTGCGATAAAAGTGCTATGGATGTCTGGTAACTCGTCACTGTAGAAATACATACAATAACTTAGCTTTTACACTAAGCTAAAACACTAGGACACTAATTGGTGCGACACGACTTGTGACTGGGCACCTAGCCAATAATGATGACTTGGCATAGGAGACCAATGTGGGGTGACACACTATGTTAACTAACTTTCTAGGGTCTTT
Organism: Iris pallida; assembly: GCA_029216955.1. Taxonomy (NCBI): domain Eukaryota; kingdom Viridiplantae; phylum Streptophyta; class Magnoliopsida; order Asparagales; family Iridaceae; genus Iris; species Iris pallida. Next base: position 17,197,556 of record JANAVB010002199.1, read on the forward strand.
ACACTAGTGAGGGATGGGGTTCAACACGACTAAAACTGCAAATAACATAAAAAGCTACAAGTCGTAATTAATCAATAAATAAATCAAAAGATCATTGTGTTCTAACAATTTTAGAGATAGGCAAAAAGTCTAGTTTTGCATAAAACAAAGTACCAAAACGATCCTTGCTAACTATAGAAATTTATTATAATTTTTCTGGAATTTATTAACCAGTACAAGTATTTTATAAAAATCAGTTTTCCTAAGTATACAGAAAATGAGTTTTGGTTTCATATGCCAAACTAGTGGCAAAACAGTAAATTAAATACTACAAAAATTATACTAAATTAGCTAACTTAACAAAGTATCTAAAAACTATTTTTCCATAATTTTAGCAATACTTTAAGTATTTTTAGAAAAACAAAAACAGCAAAGCACACAATAATTAATTATCTGCTTATTTTGTCCATGTATATAATTTGAACCAAAGTTCAAATACAGGACCCAAGGCCATGAATCAAGTCCAATATGACTTGTACAGGTCTTGAATGTGTGAAAACACATTTGAGCCCAAATACCCATGCTAGGCTTGGACACCAAATGGTTGCAGTAATTTAAATACAAATAAAATACAATTTGGTAAAAGTACAAAATAATTATTGATATTTTAATAGGGCAAAGTTATGCATAGTGAAAAATATAAATACATGTGTTAAAAGTACATATATATTTGTAAGAAAAAATACTTAATTGTAATATATATATATATATATATATACAAATATATATATAGATATATACAAGAAAATTCTTATTTATAAAATGTATATATATATATACGTAATATATATATACTCATAAAATATATATATATATACAAACATATATACATAAAATTTACTAACTTATAAAGCATATATACATATATATAAAATACTGTTAAAACAGTATATACATATATATATATACTAATATATATATATATATATATATATATATATATATATATATACATATATATATATATATATAAAATAAAAACAGAAAAGAAAAAGGAAAAAGGAAAAGAAAAAGAAAAAGGAAAAGAAACAAGGAAAGGGGGGCTCGAACCTGAGCCAGCGGAGGGGGGGGGGGGGTTTAGACTCTGCACGCTGGCCAGTGGGCCAGCTCGGTGGGTTTGTTAGAGTTAGGGTTAGGTTTACATTTATTTAGCACAGAAATTAAATGGATTTTTACCCGTTAAGCAAAGCCCAAACCCGTTAGTCTAGTTTACAGTTCGTCTCGTGTCCATACAGTCCAGGACACGAGAAGTTGAAATCTGACACAGAGTCGACGTGTCCGTGCCCAGCACGACACGTACGACTCGACTAACACGTGTCCAGTACCACAGTCATGTCCCCTGTGTCTAGGCGAGTCTCGTGTCTCAGTTTGGGACACGCACGACACAGAGAAAGGATTTGTTACCTTCGTGTCCGGCTGAGGGGTGGAAGTCGAGGGGGCGAACGGCGGCTGGGGGCGTCGTGGTCAAGGCGCTCCGGTGGCGCTGAGTTCGCCTCGGCGTGGCGAACTCGTCGATGGTGGTTTGGGTCGACGACGGCGAGTGGTGGTGGTGGAACGAGGGTCGCCGGAGTTAGGATTTAGGCGAGGGTTTCGGGGAAGAAGTGGGGGGGAACAGGGCGGTGGTCGGCGGTGGTGCGTCGTGGTGGTGGTGGATGGGTTGGGGGGTCTGTGGGGGTTTATATAGGGGGGGTTGAGGCGGTGGATTTAGCCGAGAAAGGCGGGGGCAGGGCGGTTGTGTCGGTCGGGCAGCCGGCGCAGTCGGGGTGGGTGAGGGAGGAGAGAGAGAGTGACATGTCGGGGGGGGGGTTTGGGTAGATTTGCATTAGGGTCCCCTAGTTTAGGATAATTACAAATAGGTCCTATCGGGTCTAAGTGCAAATAAAAATTTGCACTCCACACACTAAAACAATTAATAAATTATAAACTAATATATTAACAATTAAATAAATTGCATACTGATATAAAAACAATTCAAAAAATTGTAGAATGATATTAAAACATTTTAAAAAATTGCGAATTGATATTTTAACATATAAAACTTATTTAAAAATTATTTAAAAATTCTAGAAAAATTCCTAAAAATCTAAATAATTATTTTAAGGCTAAAAATAACATTAAAAATTAATTAACACTAATAAAAAAAAAATTTGAAAATCAGGGGCTTACACCCATGACCTTCGTGTCCCACTCAGACACGCTATTTTGTGCTCCATTTGCTTCGCACAACTTTTCTGACACGTGACCCGATTTTATTTTACCCCACGGTGTCACATTCATCTTCTAACTTGATTTGTGGGTCCCCTGTCGACCAAAACCTGTCAGTCCCAACTATGGACATGGCCCACATTGAGCCTACTACCCGTCCGCCACTTGTGTCCCATTTATTGGAATCCCCATGTGCTACTTATTTACCCATGATCATCAACGTCTAATTTTAATTCAATTTTTGCATAATGTCTGATTTTTACCCAATCCGACTCCACCGAGTCCAGCCCAGCTCCATGTTACTCTCCATCATAACACCCTCATATTTTCTTGTCCAAAAATATCAAGTACTCATTTTACCTATTTTTTCTATATTTAATAGAAATTTCCATTTATTTAATTCCTATTGGAATTACCTATTTTTCCCAATATTCCATCCTAGCCATTGGATAACCTAATTAAATCCCAACCATTGATTTCCTCCCATAGCAGCCAACAATCCCCTATGGGTTGGCCGGCCCTAAATTCTAGGAGAGAACAACATTTCTCTCTCTCTCATTAATTATTTCATTCTTCTCTCTCTCCCACTCTTATTCTTCCACAACTTCAAAACAAAACCACACACACAGCTCCATAACTCTCACTCCCCATGGCCCGACCTCTCCCCATCCTCCTGGCCGTGGCTCTGGCCACCACCCCCAGCCTCGCCGTCGGCCGACCACTCCACCCACAGCCATCCCCTCCTCCAATGCATCACCACTTCCTTAGCCAACCCGACCACCACCGTGCCACCTTAGCCCGCCACCACCTCCACCACGTTCGCCGTGCTTCGCCACCCGACCCTCGTCGAGGCAGTGTGTCGCCGTCGCCGGCCTGGCCAAGCACGACCGCGCCACTAGCAGAGAGCACAGCAGCTGCGGCAGCGAGCACAGCGCGCGCGCACGTGCAGCGCCGCCGTGGCCCCCTGGCCGTGCGCCTCCCCTTCCGACGAACTCCGACACATAGTCCCCTGACGGCCACCGTCTTCCGGGATGCGCCGTCGAGACAATTCGTGCGTTTTGTACGACGTCCCGTCGTGACGAGCTCGGGAACGAGGCTGGAATCGCGTTCCGTCGCAGCAACTTCGCACACGTTTTTCCAGAAATCTGACCGTTGGATCGGCAATTTCTTTACTCCGTCATAATCTCGGTATATCCACCTTCATCTCTGTCAATTTTTTTCCGTTAATTTTATCGTTTGTTACATCAAAACCGGCCACCAAGTTGACCGTTTAAATTGTATTAAATTTGGACAGTTTCGCGGGGCCAACTTCGTCAGCTTGTATCTCCTCCACAGCAGCTCCGTTTGGCGTGCTACTAGTTCCTGTACGAAGCTGGTATAACCCTCTTACTACCCCTCCAGTTTCGTTTCATTGTGAGCTTGTTTGATTGGTTGAATTCGACGCCAAAGTTGGCCGTCCAAATTCGTAATTTCCAACTTGTAAAATTCTATTTTTGAACACGGGACTCCAGATTTCATTCTGACACCACTGTTAGACTTGTGGCATCGTTCTGGCTTGTTTTTATATAAAATTTGTTAGATTTGGAGAACGTGGGCCCTGGCACGTTTTTCGGTGCAAAGTGGGTCCCATATTCTGGGTCAACGGGACTTTTTGACGCCGGCTCATCGAAATCCAATTCCGGATATACCGTTGAGTTCGTATCGTCATTTTGGACTCGTTGACATATAATTTGCTAGGTTTTGGTGAACATTGGCTCCGGCACGTATTTCCGTGCAAACCGAAATCCCAATGTTCTGGTCAACGGGCCAAATTAAGATCGGGCCAACGGAATCCAATTCTGGAGATACCGTTGGGTTCGTATCGTCATTCTAGTTTCGTGGACATATAATTTGTTATATTTTATAGACTTATTTTCTTGTACATTTTTTGGTGCAAAACGGTTCCGACACGGACACCGTTTTGATCCAAAATTATCTTTTTGCCCTTGTGTCCAAATTGGACCGATGGGTAGGCTATCCTAGCTGATTTGACCATTTTGGACACGTTGGCGATGTCTATTTCATCGTCCGATAATGTTTGTTGATAATTTCTCTGAGTTTAACCTTTTTATAATTAATTAATAATTAATTCTTATAATGTTCGTATTTCGGGATTAGTACAACGAAACTGAGCTCAGTCAATTCCAGTGATCTCACATCGCTAAAATTGACAAGATGGACACATGGATCACTATAATAAGATTATCAACTTTACCGATAATCTTCTTATCTCGATTTGCGTGACGTAAGTTTCGACGTACAAATAACGAAATACACTTTATATTAGACTAGAATTGACCCTGTTTGACCAGAGTTGACCAGTTGACCCAAAGTCAACTGTAAGTCAACACTTGACCTAGTTTGACTAGATTATTGACCGGAGTTGACCTAGAGTTATTTTGACTTAGAAGAACCTAGGATAATGTAGATTGATTATAGATATTCATTTATTACAACTTGAACACCTTGTAACCTGTATTGCTTTAAATAGGACTCTGTGGCTTCAGTTGGACCCCCTATACTTATCAGCTGTTCAGGTTATCAGGCGAGTACATTCTCTGATCATTTCATATCATGTTTAGGATTATATTTTCTGCTTTAGACTATCTTACTTGATGCTGACACGTTGGTAACACGGATTGGTACTATATGGATCCCTTCATGAGATGTTATCCCTCTCGGGAGCATCAGATACTTTTGTCATGTGTGTTTCACTTACATCACGTATCATATGCTTCTATCATCATGAATCTTCGGGAATCAGCTAGTGACTCATGTACCCTCATGATCACCGAGCCTTCACGAATCAATTCATGAATCACCCTTTATGGACAACGTAGTATAATCATGAATCTTAACGTAACTTGAATGGATCCTTGTGTATTGATTGGGGATGGGGGAGTATAAATGAACATGTGAATAAATCCAAGTAGTGTAATCATGAATCAATTCTAAGTAGTGTAATCATGAATCAGTCCTTAGCCATTCACATGTTTATGCAGTACTCTGAATCACTAGCACTGTCTCTCTTTATATATATCATAGATATTTACTTACAGTCTCTCTTTTACATTATGCTATTTTTTCAGATCCTGTATTTTATTCTCTAGCATGATTACATTTCCTTTCCTGCTATGACTTGTTGAGATGTATTGTGCTCGCTCCTGTCCTGACTGGACCTGTTGATAAATTTTACAGATAGCCTGGAGGTTGCCTGCTAGCCTAGAGGAGACACATTAGAGGTTGTTTAGTTAGCTATTTTCAGTTGTCTGGAATTGTATTTATTTTATGGATTACTGTATTTGAGCTTTGAGATGTATTTCTGGGTTTGTGTATCTTAGACACTTAGGCTTCTATCTGCTGTATCTCTTTTGGATTTCATGTTTTACCTATCTTTTATCTTGCTCTACCTTAGTTGTGATTGAGACTGTATCTGATGTCACCCCCATTCGGGGAGTATAAACTGCTTAGCCTTATACTGTTAAATGCATGAGACCTAGGACAACATTCTACCGCCGACACCGCGGCGTAGGCTGGGCGTTGTTACGTTCTCGTACCCTTACTCTAGGGTGCGGGTCGTGACACGTTTTTAGTGGTGGCCCATGCAGGTCGAGTTTATGTAGTGGTATTCGAACTAGAGTACCACTACAGTCTGCAGTAGGAATAGGATATATTTTGAAGGTACTCAATCACAGTTAGGACCCTTGAGAGATTCCTGGGACGACCCTTGAGAATCTTGTTTAACTCCGATTTGAAAACTCTTTTTCCTTGATTTGATTTATCTTTACTTTCTGTTGTTGAATTTGATTTTGATGTATTATTATTGAATTTGAGTTTGTATTTATTGATTTTGATGAAGATTGTGGAATTTTGAATCTTGATGTTAGCTGTAGCATCCGAGTTTGTAGTTATATGATTTGAAGGATTTTGTTCATTTTTTAATTTTAATGTTCGTTGATAAATTTGATTTTTTTTTGTATTCATTGTTGATTTAATTTAATTTTTGGCAAGATGAAATTATATGGGCTAGGTCATCTGAGTTTTGGAATCTAGTCTTCTATAGTCACATTAGCCAGCATGGTGAGGACATATAGTCTGACTTTGGATATATTTCTCGGGTGTGGGAATTTAAGGTTTTCGCAGCCAAGCTAGCGGCATCGCGAAAATGTTAAATACCATGATTCTAGAGGTATGTGCATAAGTCAAGGACTCTGTGATTATCTTAGCCTTGCTTACTAGTATGACGAGGATTTAGAGTACCATGATTTTGGATAGACGCATATGATTATCAGATTGTACCTTAAATATTTTCGAACATGTTTTCTCTACTTTTGTTGCAGTCATTCAAAATTTTTTTTTTATTATTTGTCTTGTTTTGTTTTGCTTCTTATTATTTAGCTTAGGATGTAGCTTTAGCTATTTTATAAACCTTGTGTAACTTCTTACCATGAATTTCTTCTTAATACAATGAATCGATGGTTTTGCTAGTCTTTATCTTGGATTTGATATTTTAACTCTGGATTTCAAAATGGTTCCTTCTTTAAACAGATAAGCAAACAGATTTTATCGTTATTTCTTTCTTGCTATTATTCTTGTATTAGATAATAATAAATTGTCTTGATTACACCAATCACCTACTTTGCAATCTTGGTAGGAATCTAATTGTTGGTTTTAACGTAGAATTAAATTTTTATATTGGGACATGAGAATATATATATATATATATATATATATATATATATATATATATATATATATATATATATATATATAAATATATATATATATATATATATATATATATATATATATATATATATATAGTGGACACCTTGCCTGACACGTATGCATGCTATACTTGATTTCCTACCTAGCTAAATACATATTAATGTGTCGTTAATGTTAAATTTTCAAAACCCCAATATTTCTGGTTTTCTGCTTTTCCAGTTTAAATTCGTAATTCAAATATAAATTTCATGTTATAGTTTTGTTTATATCACTGCACATGTATGTTATATACAAGGTTGAAATTTTTAGAGAAATTGGTTGAGTTTTGTGTTTGAATTTGTCAAATCTAAGACTGTGTGCATATTAACCCTTAATACTGAATTCCAAATGTTTAGTTCAAATTGATGTTTTATTTTTCTTAAATCTAATATTTAGAGCTGTGTACATTGTTGTATGTAGGGATATAATGTTAGGTTTCATATTCTTATATGTTAGGTTGTGATAAACATTGAGTTGGTTTTGATGTGCAAATTCCCCAAAATCCTGAAAACTGAATATATGTTAACATTTTCATATTGGTTTCCAATGTTTAGTTCAATTTCAGATTTAACATGTGATATTGAACTGTATGCGTAGATAAATGTATGGATAGTATGTTAGGGTTTCATTTTGTCACGCCCCAGTACCGAAATACTGAGACGGACTAGGCCAGCTACACCGTATGAGGTATATAAACGTCATACGACGATCGTGGCTGTCAAGAGACTAGGGGATGCATGCTACAATCAGGTCTCCTATGGTCCCACAGAGCATCTATGTCTCAATCAATCAAAACAAGAAGCAGTAAATAATGATCATATAAGACAAAGCAGTAAGACGTCCCCGACGCTTCATCAGAATGATTCATGAGTCTAGCTATACAAAACGATGAGCTAGTTTCGAGAGTCAATAGTGCATAACTATAGTCAGCTGCAGTCTGATTTAATTACAATTATGCAAAGGAAACTAGTGTCCAGAACTGCCGGCTAAACAAGTGCCGGTGGCTAAACGTCAAGTACAAAATAGAAGATATCAGAGCGGTGAAGAAGAAACCCACTCATGGTCCCTGGCGCCCATACTCCTGGTGTGCACCATTGTTCGGGTGGAAGGCTGGATCCTCTGGAGCTGCTACGAGATCTGGCCAAACAAAACCAGCGGGGTCAGGCCTCGAATAGCAAGTACCACAAGGGAGCACAAAAGAGTGAGATAAATCCAATGAGTTAAATAAGACCTGATTCACGAGTTATAGGCTTATACCATATCATCGAGACAATACGACACCCTTACAACCAAACAAGGACAAACGGTGCCAATATCGTACCGAGATAAGATATATCCTATAATCATGGGCAGGTAAAAGGGCTTCTGATCGCGACTTCGGTCCATAGCCTATCGCAGCACAATAGCCCAACCCAACAACCGAACAAGGACATGGGTTGGACCACGCACCACGATAGTCCATGTTCCTCGGTAGCTAACAGAAGAAAACATATCACAAACAAGTCAGCTTACAATCGGCCAATCAATCCTACGGCTTTCTATGATTTGCCTGGGTTATCCCAGTAATGCAATATATAGGAATCCTCAGATCGTGTCAACCCAGCAGGGCTAGCCAAACCATTATATACAAGCAAGCACGAAATGCACCGGTCCCTCGAAAGGCCACCGCGCTAGAATAAGCAGTAACGGTTCCAGCTCTCCTATAGGAAGAGCTGGCTCGGCAGTCACAAATCAGATACTGCACTCCACTAGTGCGGATGACTATACAGTATCCGAGGCAGCCAACCCGACGCGCCAGGACGGGACCCAGGGCGGCTGGTGACGTACGATCTCGAGATTCTGTTCCCTCTCAATGCTTCTACCAATTTAAGTTGCTTAGATTAACCCTATCTCGATATTGGAATTACATGTCGTGGTCACATGGTCATCCTCCTATATGTCGTACCATAGTACGTGTACCCTAAGTATGAATCCACATCGGCTCAATCTAGATCCATGCTTAGTGTAATGCATCAAACAACAATCATTTTACCACGACATTATTACTGACCAATTACCATGACTGTGCTGGAAGGTACACATGTATTGACATATAACACGAATGATCACTTAGCATGTAGAGTCACACCTCAGTGCACTCATTAAATAGCACCGCAGTGCATACTAATATTGTATCTCAATACACACTTAGAATAGGTACCAGCACGTATACATGTAATCAGGTCAGGAACACGGTCAAGTCAGGAAGTCACGTGGACCCCTCGTGACATAAAAGTCACATGTGAATTCTGGATAAAGTAAGACATGAAGGTCCTTGAAGCCAAGAAAAAGATCTACAACTTTCATGTTGGAAGTTTGGAGAAATTCTGGCCACAAATCAGTCAAAAAGAGCATCAAACAATCAAAATCAGCCAAAATCAGCCTTATGCGGCTCAAAATTCTCATGCGGCCAGAAATGGTCATGCGGCCAGAAAATGCTCATGCGGCCAGAAATGGTCATGCGGCCAGAAATGGTCATGCGGCCCAAAAATGCTCATGCGGCCAGAAATGGTCATGCGGCCCAGAAATGGTCATGCGGCCAGAAATGGTCATGCGGCCAGAAACTATTCATCGTCCCTGCCAGAATCAGGACAGAAGAACATAGAAGTTTGACCAAAATTATTTTGGCCATAACTTCCTCAAATCAAGTCGAAATCTAACTTTTCAAAGGTCAAAATTGGATAGAATTAAATTTCCTACAACATAGGACCATTAGTTTTCGAAAACAACCAAGTTTGATAGATCAAAACCATGAAAACCCATAGAACCCTAGTTTTAGAAACTTAGATCTACACCAAACTAGCCATTAAAATCAAAAACTCCAAGAACTAAACTTGTAGAGAATGAAGAGAAGAACAATATAGACAAATAATATTAAAAAAATCAAGAAATGAAAATGCAATAATCTCTCCATTTGGTGCAAGATGTACTTGCCTAAACGTTGGGAGGAAAAGAAATGAAAAAGAGTGAATGAAGAGAGAGAGTGAGGAAGAGAATATATATAGGGGTTGGGTTGACTCAAAGAAACCCTAAGCTTAAGCAAGCTCTTAACCACATGACTAATGACATGTTAAATGCTACATGATACAACTAATTAAATTAATTAAATAAAATCCTAACCACAACACGGTTCAGAAATCTTATCATCGAAACAGTGAACCACGCCTACAACCAGACAAGGACAAGGGGTGGCACACTAATCCGCGACGAGATACTGTTCCATGCCATGGCCAGTTACAAATACAGGATAAATGCAATAAAGATACAGGTGCTAGATACCATATACATGAAAAATCAAAAATTTACGTATTTCGGAAACGGGGAGTGACATCTCTACCCTCCTTAGAAAAATTCCGTCCTCGGAATTTCGATAAGGCTAGTTGAGCACGCTCTAAGATCACGAAATACACTCATGACATATAGCAAGCACAATTATCAAACAACATATGGCACATGAACAGTTTAAGAAAGCAAGAATAATTAAGTAAGAGCACAAACAATAATCATACCCTAGAAGGAAATGATCGGAGACATACGAATAAAATATGCCTCTCAAGTCAGGTAGGAATTCGTCCTCGAGGTCCTACACTGACACCCAAAGTGGACAAGGGTCAATGCTTAAGATAAGTCGGTACCAATGACTAAATCAAGAACGAGACTCTGCCTAGGACGTACTCTCGTAATCAAGACACATGATGAATATCACGTATCACATGATACGAGAGCAGATGAGTGAGACGAGAAAGTCGCCTTCACTCTTCGAATATAGAACTCAAGGAATTATAATGAATAATACTGAAATCTTATCCACAATCTGACCGCCTTCGGCCAACCTCTGCTATAATACTCCAAATTCTTCTTGCCTTTGTCCCTGCCTTCCCTGGCCCTGCTGTCCAACCTGATGTTGCGCTTGTCGGTACATCTGAGCTTGTGTCGGTAATGGACGCTGGGCTAACGGCCTTACTGTCGACATTGGTCTTCCATAAGGTGTTGCCACAAGGGGTGGTGGTGATGAGAACTGTCGAACCGGCCCTCCTGGCCTCCGCATCAACGGGCAGGTAGCTAGTCTATGGTCTGAACTGCTGCACCTCATGCACAGGCCATTCGCTACCCTACACACATCCCTAGAGTGTCCTCTCTTACCACAATAAGAACAACCATTTGGCGCCCTCCGGTACCATTGCTGATGCCCCGGTTGCTGCTGTAGAGCTTGAGTCATTGTCATTGTATCAGAGCCACAACGATCATGCCTCTCCACAAGCCGCATCATCTCCAAGTGAAGTCCTTGTTGGATTCGTATCTCTCTTTCTAAAGCTAACTGAAGTCTCCGGTTGAGCAAAAGATTATGTTCCTGCTGACGCTGCTGGGATGCCAACAACCCTCTGATGATCTGTAATAGTACAGGTGCGTCTAGTGCTACTGGTACTACCGGCATCACTGGAGGCACGGGAACCTCTGGCCTCTGTGGCTCAACTGGCTCATGCTCGATAACGTTATCGATGGGAATCTGTCCAGGTAGAGGGGCTACCCCTTGCTGATCTCCAACTGGTCCCTGATCTACTGGATTCTCCCTCATGCCGGCTCCTCCAATAGCCGAGAATGATGTGACCCTAAAGGAAAGGATACAAGGCATCAAAAGACAGGACGGGAAGGAATCAAGGATGACAATCAAGTTAGCAATCAAGGTGGAAGAAAGAGAAAACGAATCAGGAGATCAAGGGGAACATGATTTGATTGAGACTCCTATAATCGCAACACCCCACAAGTCTGAAAAACAGACCTTGTATGGGCAACCACTAAAACCTTGTCACGCCCCAGTACCGGAATACTGAGACGGACTAGGCCAGCTACCCCGTATGAGGTATATAAACGTCATACGGCGATCGTGGCTGTCAAGAGACTAGGGGGTGCATGCTACAATCAGGTCTCCTATGATCCCACAGAGCATCTATGTCTCAATCAATCAAAACAAGAAGCAGTAAATAATGATCATATAAGACAAAGCAGTAAGGCGTCCCCGACGCTTCATCAGAATGATTCATGAGTCTAGCTATACAAAATGATGAGCTAGTTCCGAGAGTCAATAGTGCATAACTATAGTCAGCTGCAGTCTGATTTAATTACAATTATGTAAAGGAAACTAGTGTCCAGAACTGCCGGCTAAACAAGTGCCGGTGGCTAAACGCCAAGTACAAAATAGAAGATATCAGAGCGGTGAAGAAGAAACCCACTCATGGTCCCTGGCGCCCATACTCTTGGTGTGCACCATTGTTCGGGTGGAAGGCTAGATCCTCTGGAGCTGCTACGAGATCTGGCCAAACAAAACCAGCGGGGTCAGGCGCCGAATAGCAAGTACCACAAGGGAGCACAAAAGAGTGAGATAAATCCAATGAGTTAAATAAGACCTGATTCACGAGTTATAGGCTTATACCATATCATCGAGACAATACGACACCCTTACAACCAAACAAGGATAAACGGTGCCAATATCGTACCGAGATAAGATATATCCTATAACCATGGGCAGGTAAAAGGGCTTCTGATCGCGACTTCGGTCCATAGCCTATCGCAACACAATAGCCCAACCCAACAACCAAACAAAGACATGGGTTGGACCACGCACCACGATAGTCCATGTTCCTCGGTAGCTAACAGAAGAAAACATATCACAAACAAGTCAGCTTACAATCGGCCAATCAATCCTACGACTTTCTATGATTTGCCTGGGTTATCCCAGTAATGCAATATATAGGAATCCTCAGATCGTGTCAACCCAGCAGGGCTAGCCAAACCATTATATACAAGCAAGTACGAAATGCACCGGTCCCTCGAAAGGCCACCGCGCTAGAATAAGCAGTAACGGTTCCAGCTCTCCTATAGGAAGAGCTGGCTCGGCAGTCACAAATCAGATACTGCACTCCACTAGTGCGGATGACTATACAGTATCCGAGGCAGCCAACCCGACGCGCCAGGACGGGACCCAGGGCGGCTGGTGACGTACGATCTCGAGATTCTGTTCCCTCCCAATGCTTCTACCAATTTAAGTTACTTAGATTAACCCTATCTCGATATTGGAATTACATGTCGTGGTCACATGGTCATCCTCCTATATGTCGTACCATAGTACGTGTACCCTAAGTATGAATCCACATCGGCTCAATCTAGATCAATGCTTAGTGTAATGCATCAAACAACAATCATTTTACCACGACACTATTACTGACCAATTACCATGACTGTGCTGGAAGGTACACATGTATTGACATATAACACGAATGATCACTTAGCATGTAGAGTCACACCTCAGTGCACTCATTAAATAGCACCGCAGTGCATACTAATAGTGTATCTCAATACACACTTAGAATAGGTACCAGCACGTATACATGTAATCAGGTCAGAAACACGGTCAAGTCAGAAAGTCACGTGGACCCCTCGTGACATAAAAGTCACATGTGAATTCTGGTTAAAGTGAGACATGAAGGTTCTTGAAGCCAAGACAAAGATCTACAACTTTCATGTTGGAAGTTTGGAGAAATTCTGGCCAAAAATCAGTCAAAAAGAGCATCAAACAATCAAAATCAGCCTTATGCGGCCAGAAATGGTCATGCGGCCAGAAATGGTCATGCGGCCAGAAATGGTCATGTGGCCCAAAAATGCTCATGCGGCCAGAAATGGTCATGCGGCCCAAAAATGCTCATGCGGCCAGAAATGGTCATGCGGCCAGAAATGGTCATGCGGCCCAGAAATGCTCATACGGCCAGAAATGGTCATGCGGCCAGAAATGGTCATGCGGCCAGAAACTATTCATCGTCCCTGCCAGAATCAGGACAGAAGAACATAGAAGTTTGACCAAAATTGTTTTGGCCATAACTTCCTCAAATCAAGTCGAAATCTAACTTTTCAAAGGTCAAAATTGGATAGAATTGAATTTCCTACAACATAGGACTATTAGTTTTTAAAAACAACCAAGTTTGATAGATCAAAACCATGGAAACCCATAGAACCCTAGTTCTAGAAACTTAGATCTACACCAAACTAGCCATTAAAATCAAAAACTCCAAGAACTAAACTTGTAGAGAATGAAGAGAAGAACAATATAGACAAATAATATCAAAGAAAAAAAATCAAGAAATAAAAATACAATAATCTCTCCATTTGGTGCAAGATGTACTTGCCTAAACGTTGGGAGGAAAAGAAATAAAAAAGAGTGAATAAAGAGAGAGAGTGAGGAAGAGAATATATATAGGGGTTGGGTTGACTCAAAGAAACCCTAAGCTTAAGCATGCTCTTAACCACATGACTAACGACATGTTAAATGCTACATGATACAACTAATTAAATTAATTAAATAAAATCCTAACCACAACACGGTTCAGAAATTTTATCATCGAAACAGTGAACCACGCCTACAACCAGACAAGGACAAGGGATGGCACACTAATCCGCGACGAGATACTGTTCCATGCCATGGCCAGTTACAAATACATGATAAATGTAATAAAGATACAGGTGCCAGATACCATATACATGAAAAATAAAAAATTTACGTATTCCGGAAACGGGGAGTGACACATTTCTATCATGTTAGGATATATTGGGAGCGTTGAGATTGGTTGTGATATTTCAAAACCCTAAAATCTAAAACTGCGTTATGTTCATATTACACTGAGTTAATTGTTAGCTCATTTCAGATTTTGTATGTAAATGCTGAACTAAAACTGGATTTAACCTTTTAATACTAAGCTATAACCCTGTACAAGGACACACACACACACTCTAACATAGTATACACTGCCATGTAACCTAACCTTTCCTCTCTATGTTATGATCATGTACCTGTATGGATATATATATATATATAGAGTTTATGCATATATGTTATAACGTATATAGATACAAAACTAAATCTCTACCTCTTTATATATATATGTATAAGGTTAGCCATGCATGTTATGAGTAAATAAGTTACGTATTGTAGATTGTTAACCCATATGCCATGAGTAGTGTAACAGGATAGCTATTGTTTTAAAACCCAAATCCTCATATACACTTTCATGTATATTCACGTACACACACGCCTACTATCTAACCATATGAACATGTCCCCATACACATAATGCTAGTTTTCCCCTCTAACGCTCTCTATATATATTGTGATTGGATTTCAATGCAAGTGATTTTTAATTCCTTAATTTTTGAATTTGATTTTTCTGTACCCTTTATAGATAATTGGTAGTTGCCTTTATTTTATTTTGATAAGTACCAGTTTTCATATAGGATGGTAGACTGCCTTACAGTTTTGATGGTTTGTTGTTTCTGTGACTTCTCTAGTTTAGCACCCTAGATTGCTTGTGTGTTTTGATACCCTATGACCATTTTGGTATTAGCACGACTAGTATACCTAGATGAGACTTACTACCACCGTATGCCATGATGCTGTATGTCGTCCTTTTGATCACATGATTTGTTTTAATCTGGGACTTTGATTGTGGGGGTTTAACCTAGAGGGAGTATGGACATTTTAATTTCGAGGACGAAATTTTTATAAGGTGGGTAGGATGTGAGCACCCTGAATTCCAGGTTGATTTTTTTATTTTATTTTATTTTCTGATTGATTAGTTTTGATAAATAATTTATTCTGTTATTTTTCTCTTAAGTGTGCTTTTTCGTGCCATTGATAATTGGAGTGTCAGGGATGTTCAACTCTGGAAATCTTCTTCACGAGTTTTGGAGTGGACAGGATTACCTTCATGATGGTATATAGTGTCCCACTCAGACTTGTTCCCTTGTGCTCTTTTTGCTTCGCAGAACTTCTGGTCGAATTAGACCATTTGATCATTAATTGATTTTCCCACTCTTTTCTTTGATCATTATTAGCACGTTACCGTGACTTTTAATTTGGGAGCACAAGACCAGTCAGTTTCTTGAAACCAACTTCTCATGCATGATCTACTCGAGACGCTCGTAACCCATGACCTTCGTATCCCAGTCAGGCACGCCATTTTGTGCTCCATTTGCTTCGCACAACTTTCCTGACACGTGACCCGATTTTATTTTACCCCACGGTGTCACATTCATCTTCCAACTTGATTTGTGGGTCCCTTGTCGACCAAAACCTGTCAGTCCCAACTATGGACATGGCCCACATTGAGCCTACTACCCGTCCGCCACTTGTGTCCCATTTATTGGAATCTCCATGCGCTACTTATTTACCCATGATCATCAACGTCAAATTTTAATTCGATTTTTGCACAATGTCTGATTTTGACCCAATCCGGCTCCACCGAGTCCAGTCCAGCTCCATGTTACTCTCCATCATAACACCCTCATATTTTTATGCCCAAAAATATCAAGTACTCATTTTACCTATTTTTTTCTATATTTAATAAAAATTTCTATTTATTTAATTCCTATTGGAATTACCTATTTTTCCCAATATTCCATCCTAGCCATTGGATAACCTAATTAAATCCCAACCATTGATTTCCCCCCATAGCAGCCAACAATACCCTATGGGTTGGCCGGCCCTAAATTCTAGGAGAGAACAACATTTCTCTCTCTCTCATTAATTGTTTCATTCTTCTCTCTCTCCCACTCTTATTCTTCCACAACTTCAAAACAAAACCACACACACAGCTCCATAACTCTCACTCCCCATGGCCTGACCTCTCCCCATCCTCCTGGCCGTGGCTCCGGCCACCACCTCCAGCCTCGTCGTCGGCCGACCACTCCACCCACAGCCATCCCCTCCTCCAATGCATCACCACTTCCTTAGCCAACCCGACCACCACCGTGCCACCTTAGCCCGCCACCACCTCCACCACGTTCGCCGTGCTTCACCGCCCGACCCTCGTCGAGACAGTGCGTCGCCGTCGCCGGCCTGGCCAAGCACGGCCGCGCCACCAGCAAAGAGCACAGCAGCTGCGGCAGCGAGCACAGCGCGCGCGCGCGTGCCGCGCCGCCGTGGCCGGCCACGCTCTGCCGTAGACCCCTGGCCGTGCGCCCCCCCTCCGATGAACTCCAACGCATAGTCCCCTGACAGCCACCGTCCTCCGGAATGCGCCGTCGAGGCGATTCATGCGTTTTGCACGACGTCCCGTCGTGACGAGCTCGGGAACGAGGCAGGAATTACGTTCCGTCGCAGCAACTTCGCACGCATTTTCCCGAAAATCCGACCGTTGGATCGACGATTTCTTCGCTCCGTCACAATCTAGGTATATCCACCTTCATCCCTGTCAATTTTTGTCCGTTAATTTTATCGTTTGATACATCAAAATCGGCCACCAAGTTGACCGTTTAAATTGTATTAAATTTGGACAGTTTTGCGGGGCCAACTTCGTCAGCTTGTATCTCCTCCACCGCAGCTCCGTTTGGCATGCTATCAGTTCCTGTGCGATGCTGGTATAACCCTCTTACTACCCCTCCAGCTTCGTTTTATTGTGAGCTTGTTTGATTGGTTGAATTCGACGCCAAAGTTGGCCGTCCAAATTCGTAATTTCTAACTTTTAAAATTTCATTTTTGAACACGGGACTCCAGATTTCATTTTTGACACCACCATTAGACTTGTGGCATCGTTCTGGCATGTTTTTATATAAAATTTGTTAGATTTGGAGAACGTGGGCCCTGGCACGTTTTTCGGTACAAAGTGGGTCCCATATTCTGGGTCAACGGGACTTTTTGACGCCGGCTCATCGAAATCCAATTTCGGATATACCGTTGAGTTCGTATCATCATTCTGGACTCGTTGACATATAATTTGCTAGGTTTTGGTGAACATTAGCTCCGGCACGTATTTCCATGCAAACTGAAATCCCAATGTTCTGGTCAACGGGCCAAATTGAGATCGGGCCAACGGAATCCAATTCTGGAGATACCGTTGGGTTCGTATCGTCATTCTGATTTCGTAGACATATAATTTTTTATATTTTATAGACTTATTTTCTTGCACGTTTTTCGGTGCAAAACGGCTCCGACACGAACACCGTTTTGACCCGAAATTACCTTTTTGCCCTTGTGTCCAAATTGGACCGATGGGTAGGTTATCATAGCTGATTTGACCATTTTGGACACGTTGGCGATGTCTATTTCATCGTCCGACAATGTTTTTTGATAATTTATCTGAGTTTAACCTTTTTATAATTAATTAATAATTAATTCTTATAATGTTCGTATTTCGGGATTAGTACAACGAAACTGAGCTCAGTCAATTCCAGTGATCTCACATCGCTGAAATTGACAAGATGGACACGTGGATCACTATAATAAGATTATCAACTTTACTGATAATCTTCTTATCTCGATTTGCGTGACGTAAGTTTCGACGTACAAATAACGAAGTACACTTTATATTAGACTAAAATTGACCATGTTTGACCAGAGTTGACCAGTTGACCCAAAGTCAACTGTAAGTCAACACTTGACCTAGTTTGACTAGATTATTGACCGGAGTTGACCTAGAGTTATTTTGACTTAGAAGAACCTAGGATAATGTAGATTGATTATAGTGATTCATTTATTACAACTTGAACACCTTGTAACCTGTGTTGCTTTAAATAGGACTCTGTGGCTTCAGTTGGACCTCCTATACTTATCAGCTGTTCAGGTTATCAGGCGAGTACATTCTCTGATCATTTCATATCATGTTTAGGATTATATTTCCTGCTTTAGACTATCTTACTTGATGCTGACACGTTGGTAACACGGATTGGTACTGTATAGATCCCTTCATGAGATGTTATCCCTCTCGGGAGCATCAGATATTTTTGTCATGTGTGTTTCACTTACATCACGTATCATATGCTTCTATCATCACGAATCTTCGGGAATCAGCTAGTGACTCATGTACCTTCATGATCACCGAGCCTTCACGAATCAATTCATGAATCACCCTTTATGGGCAACGTAGTATAATCATGAATCTTAACGTAACTTGAATGGATCCTTGTGTATTGATTGGGGACGGGGGAGTATAAATGAACATGTGAATAAATCCAAGTAGTGTAATCATGAATCAATTCCAAGTAGTGTAATCATGAATTAGTCCTTAGCCATTCACATGTTTATGCAGTACTCTGAATCACTAGCACTGTCTCTCTTTATATATATCATAGATATTTACTTAGTCTCTCTTTTACATTATGCTATTTCTTCAAATCCTGTATTTTATTCTCTAGCATGATTACATTTTCTTTCCTGCTATGACTTGTTGAGATGTATTGTGCTCGCTCCTGTCCTGACTGGACCTGTTGATAAATTTTACAGATAGCCTGGAGGTTGCCTACTAGCCTAGAGGAGACACATTAGAGGTTGTTTTGTTAGCTATTTTCAGTTGTCTGGAGTTGTATTTATTTTATGGATTACTGTATTTGAGCTTTGAGATGTATTTCTGGATTTGTGTATCTTAGACACTTAGGCTTCTATCTGCTGTATCTCTTTTGGATTTCATGTTTTACCTATCTTTTATCTTGCTCTACCTTAGTTATGATTGAGAATGTATCTGCTGTCACCCCCATTCGGGAGTATAAACTGCTTAGCCTTATACTGTTAAATGCATGAGACCTAGGACAGCGTTCTACCGCCGACACTGCGGCGTAGGATGGGCGTTGTTACGTTCTCGTACCCTTACTCTAGGGTGCGGGTCGTGACAAAAAAGACATATTGTTCAAGAAGAAGGATCACATAAAAGTTGAATGGTGTATATGCAGATTGGACAGGAGCAATAAATGACAAACGGTCTATATCTGATTATTTTACATTTATAGAAGGTAATCTAGTTACATTGATGAGCATGGAGTAGAATGTAGTTGCTCGATCTAGTGTTGAGGTAGAATATTGTGGAATAGCTCTAGGTATTTGTGAGTATTATGTATTCAAAATCTATTAGAGGATATGGGTTATAAAAATTCTCAATGAATGATGTTGTTATGTCATAACCAAGTTGTACGTGATATTGCACATAACCCAGTTCAACATAACAAAACAAAGTATGTGGAAGTTGATATGTTCTTCATCAAAGAGAAGATAAAAAATTATTGTGGTACCATCAATCGAAACAGAAGACCAGTCAGCTAACATTCTTACAAAAGTCGTGACCAGCCACGTGTTCACAAATTTATTGTCCAAGTTGGACATTGTAACACCCAGTTTCTAAAATGAGGGTAATTTTGAAATTTTGTAATTATAATTATTAATTAATGATATTTATTTCATATTAAAAAATTTAGTGATTTTTAATTAATTTTAAACTATTTAAATTTATGACTTGTGATTTTGGTGTTGTGCTAGTGATTAGTAGATACTGCCTACCCTAGAGCCTAGCCATGTGATTAGGGTATTTTTGACATTTTTAGGGTTATTTGGATTTATTATAATTTATTAGAATTTATGGGAATTTTTAGGATTTATTTTGGATTTATTTGGACTAGTTTGATTTTTGACTAGTTTTGACTCATGTAGACCAACCTAGGAACTAACCATAGTTAGTTGGGCTTGGTTAGGTCAAGTGGACCCTAGTCTAACCTAGTGTGACTCAAGTTAGTGGTTAGTGATTCATTAGAACTTGAATTAGGAATTTAGGAATCAAGTTATTTGTTAAATGGCTTGTGATTACACAAGTCATTTTGTGACTAAACTAGATAGGACTAGCCAAACCTAGCTCAACCCTAACCCAAAGCCAAGTGGCCAGCCACCCTAGCTGAACCTAGGGATTCCCCCATTATAAATATTCTCCTAGTTTTTAGGGCTAGCCTCTTTTAAGGTTTCTTCAAGAGTTCTAAGGAAAGAGGTGAGTCCCATCTTCCTAAAATCCTTAAAAATCCATTTCAAATCCTTTTTCCTTCAAACAAATTCCATTAGGACCTAAATTTCTTCCTCTTGCTGCTGGTATATTTTATCTGCAGGGAAACAACAATTTGTGAAAGTTTGGGTGGCTTGAGGAATCTCTCCATTTTAGTTTTGTGAAGGTTTCTTCACCAATAGGTAACTTCTCCATTCCTCCATGGATTTCCATTTTGTCTTCACCAATAGGAAGCCCTAAGGGTCCCCCTAAGGTCTGGATAGTTTTCGTGTCCTGTGTCATTGGATCCGTGTCCGTTCTGGACACGTATCAGTGACCACAGCTTAGTGTTCGATGAAATGCCTCAAAGGGCATTTCGATCGAATTAATTCTTTGTGTTTGAATAGGAATCTTCGTTTTGTTCACGCTTACACATTTCTGGGACACTGGGGTAGTTTTTGTGTCGGGTTGTGTCAGAATCTGGGCTTGGACACGCGCGTACACACGCTCGCGCGCGCGCTACAGTGTTCCCCTGCTACTCGGGGCCTGTAACGGACACGACACGCCTATAGGACACGTGAAACTTGACACGTAGCATGGGGCCATGACTGACACCCCGTGTGTCAAGTCTCATGTGTCCCCGTGTCGTGTCGAGGGTGGAAATCGTTTGTGCACGTGTCGTGCACTGAGGGTTTTAGTGTTCCTGATTGTGGGTTCCTGTTTGAATGTTTTAAATCATGTTTTAATTAATAATTAAGATCCTAATATATGGTATATAGTGTATGTATATTGTTTACATGTTTTAGTTAGGTTTTTATGGATTTTTGGATTCGTTTTGGCAACAAACTGATATTTTTCCTGATATTCGTTTGACACAGTAACTGTTGTGTTCAATCAATGAATTTCCAGTTATTGTTTTAATGCTTTTAATTTCCTGTTTTAGTTGTTAATTTAGACCCTAATATGTAGTATATTATGTATGTGGATTGGTTTACATATTAGTTTAAGTTTATGTGGAGATTTGGGTATTCGAAGGTCTGGGCATTCCTGATACTGTTGTTTCAATTCCTGGACATTGATTTTTCCTATTGTCTGATATTTTCACTGTAAATCACCCCTCCTCACATATGTGTTGATCCACATTTTTGAGATAAATCATTTCGAATTTAGCTTTTATTTGTGAATGGCCTTTTTGGCTATTGGGTTGGTTCAAATGAACTGCCAACTGATTTTGATTTTAATGTTGATTCTTAAAACCTGAGCTAGTGTTTAAGCTACTAATTTTTGTGTATGTTTTCAAATGAATTTGATCCCCCATGTTACCTATCCTGTTAGCTAAGTATATACATTCAAGAATTGAAATGGTATGGGTGTTATGAGAATTGGCATGTGGGTTGGAATGTTTAAATTGCTAAAACTGAGTTTGGTTTTGGGTTAACTTGCAAAACCTGAGAACAGGGCTGTGTCACTGTCTTGTTCCTGCACTTAGTTCATCCACACACATTTTGATTATCTGCTGTACACTGTTTTATTATTCCTGCACTTCAGTATCACACACTCTTCACTTTCATTTCCTGCATATTTTCCATGTGACACCCTCTTCACTGTCACTTATAATTCCTGAACACTGGTAATTTCCTGTCCACTGTTTAATTTCCAATTGTTTTAAAATTAATTGATATCATGATTAGGACTGTAGGGATATGTTTTAATCTGAGAACACTGTGCACTGGAGTACACTGGTTACCTGGGAATTCTCAGGAATTGGTTTGTTCTCAAAACCTGAGAACATGTTGTGTGATTGAGGGGTGACTGAAATCAGAATTTCAATGAATTGATTTCCTTTCTTTTTAGCAGTCCATTATTGGACTTCACTATTCCTGTCACATTTGTTAATTCCTGCATACTTGGCATGTTACACTTCTCACCAATCTTTTCCTGCACACATTAATCATATACACTGTTTTCCTGTATGCTATGCAACACACACTTGTACTGTATTCCTGCATATTATTCCTGTACACCACCCTCCCCCACTTTGCTATTTCCTGCAACTGTGACACACACTCACAGCTCACCCATGCTTCACAGTCACTCACACACACACATGATCTTTCTCTCTATGTACATATCTATGTATAAATTACATATATATATATGAATATAATATATGTATGTATATATGACATGTGTAAGTCTATTTATATATGAAAATCATATATGTAATACATATAAATAGACATATGTATATCTATGTAAAATGGAATGCCTAATGCAATGCATATATATATATATATATATATATATATATATATATATATATATATATATATATATATATATATATATATATATATATATATATATGTATATTGATAAATAAGTTAGACATGTTTGATGTATGCTAGTTATATAGCATATAGCTATGTTGTGATATGTGAAATAGTTGGGATAAGCTTGGTTCAGGCTTGCATAGCCTTGTAGTGGTGTGTACTAGCTAGTATAGACTAAGCTAGACTTGATTAGACTAATTTAGCCTAGTTTAGACAAGGTTGTCCTAGTTTGGCTTCTAGGGTTGACCAAGTTGACTTTGGCCTAGATTGACTTAGAATCATGTAGAATGCATAGTAGGACTCCTTTTTGCTATTCTGGACTTGTTGTGACTTGTGCTGTTCTGTTTATGAGCCAGACACCACTCCTTGGACAGTACGATTCATATCGGACACTCAGATACAGGCGAGTACATTCTCTGATCATTTCATATCCTGCTTAGAATTATTTTTCTGCTTTAAATTACTTTACTTGATACTGTCACGTTGGTCACACGGATTGGTACTATATGGATCTTTTCATGAGATGTTATCCCCCTCGGGAGCATCGGATACAGTATGTTTTGTGCGTTTCACGAACCATCACGTATCTCTATGCTTCCTCTGATTCACAAACCGCCTGTAACACATGTACTCTCATGTTCACAGAGCCCCCATGAATCACCTTCACGTATCACTCATTTTATGAGCCATGTGAAGTTTCACGAATCTTAACATAACTTGAACAGATCTTTGTGTATCGATTGGGGATGGGGGAGTGAAAATAGACATGTGAATATTATCCCAGTAGCTGTAGTCATGAATCACTCTCTTAGCTGTAGTCATGAATCTCCTATGCCATTCACATGTTTATATTTTACTCTGACTCACTAGTCACTATTAGCTCTTTACTTATAGTAGATATTTCCATTACAGTTTCTCTCTCTGTTTACATACTGCATTTTTTCAGTATCTATATCTTACTTTACTGCATGATTATATTTTCTAACCTACTATGAATTGTTGAGATGTACTGTACTCGCTCCTGTCCTGACTGGAGCTATTGAAAATATTACAGAGGACGAGGAGGAGGCCTGGGAGGATACCTTCTTCGGATAGCTCTAGCTGAGGACTTCACCCCACTGCCTAGACTAGTTTAGTTAGGCCTTATCTTATTTTCATGTTGTCTTGAGTCTGTTTAGTTAGTCTTTACTTCTGTTCAGAGATGTTGAGTTGTATATTTTCTTTCCTTCTGTAAGCTGAGATATGTACTCTGGATATTTGCTGGGATATTATCTTAGACTTTTCCATCTTTAGTATTTCCTTGAGTTCTATATCATATTGTGTTCTCTTACTCCTTAGTTGTGATTGAGTTCAATTACTGCTTATTATTATATTGCTAGATGTATGTTGATCTAGGACAGCGTTCTACCGCCGACACTGCGGCGTAGGCTGGGCGTTGTTACGTTCTCGTACCCTCACAGTGGGTGCGGGTCGTGACAGACATGAGTAATATATGTGCACCAACTTGAAGGGGGCGTAAACAACTTAATTATAGAAAGTTCTTAATTAGGGAACAACTCAATTATATGAAGACCTTAATTAAGAAAAATATTGTTATAAAAAAAATTAATTATAGAAAGTATTGGGATAGGTTTATAATTGTAATTACCTGGTGTTTTGCATATTGTACGAAATTTTTAATCCTCCGCACCCAAATTTAGTCAAATATATACCTATGTAAACTTTTCTGTTTTTTTCCCCTAAGAAGTCCACTTCAATACCAAACTCGAAGTGGTTTATATGGTTACCGAGAAGATGTATAACTGGGTAGGGGAAGATCAGTGGATCGACCCACGGGACGTATTATTCTTTCTATTTATTTGGTAGGAGTTGAAAAACAATAAGTCTAATCGGTATACAATACAATATGCACAAAATTTCGTACGTATCGTCGGATTAAAAAAGAGAAGAAAAAATTTCTCCGCAAATGTAGAAGAAGATGAGAAGTTGAGTTGGCAGTGACATGGCAAGCAAAATGTGAAGTATGTTGTCTAGATCTAGACAACAGACTTCACAATGTTCTATTGCCACATCATCACACCCAAGCTCTCATACTCCACCCGTCGAAGGACGACCTCGTCGTCGCCACCGTCTCCTTCCGCCATCATCGTCGCCGTCGTCTTCCGGAACTTTTCGCCGTCGCCGTCTCCTTCCGCCGCTGTCGTCATCGTCTTCCGAAACTTTTCGCCGTCACCGTCGTGGTCGCCGCCGTCTCCTTCCGCTTTCTCGTTCAAGGCGGCCGCCTCCTTCCGTCATCGTCGTCGTCGCCAACTTCAGCCTTGTCCAGCTCGAGTGGGGTTTCGGACTTCAGCCTCGTCATGCTCGAACGGTTCACGACCGCGGGACTTGAGTCCTACTTGGAGGACGATGACGATGGCGAGGTGAAGGTGAGCTTTCGCTTCTTCAGCGGCTGCTTCGTCGACGCCATTAATGGCGGAAAAGAAATAGGGAGCACAGGAGAGAGAGAGAGAGAGAGAGAGTTTAACTGATATGAAATAAAACAGAAAATTTGTTGTAAAGTACTCAAGTTTATTTAAATTACGCTTAAGGTAACAAGTATCTAAAAATTATAAATAAAGATATTTTCCGCCAGACGGGCTGGTGAAAATTGGACATGTCCAATTTCCTCCAGACCGTCTGGCGAAAATCAAACATTTGATTTTTTTTTACGTACTTTGGTTTGGTTTAATAATGTAGTTGGTTTGTTTGGATTTTTATTTTTATTTTTTATTTTTATTGTTGTTTTGGTTTATGTGAAAAATATATCTACTTGTGTTTCTTTTTACATAATATTATATAGATAGAAATATATAATTTATTATCATGTACAGAAAATATGATATTATCTATAGGAAATATATATAACAAATAGATAATTTTATATATATAACAAAATATAATTTAAATATTAAAATTTAAATTTGTTGTATATATATATATATATATATATATATATATATATATATATATATATATATATATATATATATATATATATATATATATATATATAACAAATTTAAATTTTAATATTTAAATTATATTTTTATAAGATTAGAAAAAAAAATGCATATTTTATGTGCAACGCACGTGCTTTTACTAAATAACATGTAGATAATTTGGATAATACTAACTTTCGATAACTCTGTGTATAGATAATGTGCATGATAACAAACAAATAATTGTATATATATATATATATATATATATATATATATATATATATATATATATATATATATATATATATATATATATATATATATATATATATATATAACAAATATTGCATAGATAATTTTGTGTATAAATTATAATAAATTATCTATTATTGATATCAAAAAATACAGTATGAATAAAAAAATAATTCTAAATTTTAAATTTGAAATCTAAATGTTATCGAAAGTTAGTTTGTTATCATTCAAATTATCTACATGTTATTTAGTAAAAGCACGTGCAATATTCATTTTCTTTCTAATCTTATCAAAATATAATTTAAATATTAAAATTTAAATTTGTTATATATAGAGAGAGAGAATTTTAACATTTAAATTATATTTTGTTATATATATAAAATTATCTATTTGTTATACATATTTCCTATATATAATATCATATTTTCTGCACGTGAAAATAAATTATATATTTTCTATCCATATAATATTATGTGAAAAGAAACACAAGTAGATATATTTTCACATAAACCAAAAAAAAAAAAAAAAAAAAACCCAAACAAACCAACTACATTATTAAACCAAACCAACTAAACCAAAGTACGTAAAAAAAAATTCAAATGTTTGATTTCCGTCAGACGGTCTGGTGGACCGTCTGGTGGAAATTGGACATGTCCAATTTCTGCCAATTCGTCTGACAGAAAATACCTTTATTTATAATTTTTAGATAGTTGTTATCCTAAATGTAATTTAAATAAACTCGATTACTTTACAGCAAATTTTCTGGAAATAAAAAGAAGAAGGAGATGGAACAAGCCTCACGTCATGTGCATGGGAGAAGGTGAATAAAAGACATTGTCTTTTGGAAATTTTGAGACGATGTCTTGTTGCACATGGCATGTATGCATCACGAGATGCAACAAGACAATAACATTGGAGATGCTCTAAGCTTAAAAACAAATCCATCCATTCTTCAAAACAGAGTTACTCCAGTGCCAGCTAGCTGCTTCCTAGAGTATAAATTAATAAATAAAGCTCTGCTCTTGTGTTTCCTTGAATTCTCAGTGGCAGGCTAGAGAGAGAGAGAGAGAGAGAGAGAGAGAGAGAGAAAGATGATGGTGAGGTGGTTCAGCAAGAAAGGTCCCTCTGGTTTCTCAGCAGTTTCAACTGCTGACGAGGTTACAGAGGGAATAGATGCTTCTTCACTCACTGCCATTGTTACTGGTACATAATTACTCATCTCTCTCTCTCTCTCTCTCTCTCTTGATGCTGCCTCTTCTTTTTTTACTAGTATAGATATTGGGCTCAATTTGACACAACAATTAAAATGTCCATAAATTCTTTGTTTGCTTGCCTGCTTGTTTGAGAAAGTTAATCTAGGAAAAACCAACTTGTTGAGATGGAATTGTTAGCGAAGCCATATAAGATTTTCTCATCTTCTCTATATTAATTGATTGTAAGAACATCAGGGAGTACTGAACTCGAGTGGCTCTTGTGGTTACCGAGGAGAGGTATAATATACTGGCTGCGTGGTGGAAATCAATGGATCGAGCCACGAGGACGTATTATTCATTTCATTTACTTATTTGGTGGGAGTTGGGGGTAGTTGTCCTGTTATTGGTAATCGCTAACAGCCAAATAGTTTCTACAAGTTGACCAGTTTAGCAACCCATTTGTTCCGGTGTAGAATATATATATATATCACTTCTAAACAAAGAAAATTTGTGTGAGTTGCACTAGGGGTGTTAACAAACCAAGCTATTCGCAAGCCGACTTAAATTTGGCTTGTTGAAAAGCTCGTGAGCAGAGCTTTTTGAGCTGAATAGACTCGTTGCATAAAAGAGTAGTCCAAACACAAACTTAGAGGAATTCAACCCATAAGCTCGCAAGCCGGCTCGCTTTTATGTATTTATATATATTTATATAAGAAAAATTCTACAATACATCCACCCATTTTGGATGTATCGATACATCCAAAATCTGGACCGTTGGATGTTAATCCAACGGTTCAGATTAAATTCAGATGAAATAATGCAGGAGACATCATTTAATGCTGTTTTTGACTTTTGACCTCTTGTTAACTTGCTATAGCAGGTCATTCTTCAATACAATTTTTCAATGAACACCCTAAATTAACTCATATTTACTTTCTCTTTCGTCCAGGTAATTTATATATAAAACAATAATTGTGTGTCGGCCGGAAAGGAAGTACACAGTGTGTCCAGGTCTGTAGGCTATGTAGACGACGACACCACCGTCGCTGGCGATCTAGATGGTGACACCGACGACGAAATGGTACATTTAGGACGGAGAATGGTACATTTAGGAAGCCGATAAAAGCTCGTTCTCTCAAATCTCTTCTTTGTGTAAATTAACTCCAAGGAGGACACAATCCCTAAGGACACAGTATGTCCAGGTCTGTAGGCGATGTAGACGACACCACCGCTGCTGGCGATCTAGATGAGGACACCGACGACGAATGGTACATTTAGGACGGAGAATGGTACATTTAGGACGGAGAATGGTACATTTAGGAAGGAGAATGGTACATTTAGGACGGAGAATGGTACATTTAGGAAGCCGACAAAAGCTCATTCTCTCAAATCTCTTTTTTGTGTAAATTAAATTCAAGGAGGACACAATCCCTAATTTGAGTTATTGCTTAGCAGAGTCTGCTTAGTTGTTGTAAAATTGTGGTGTTGCTTCTGTGACACTTTCATCTTTAATCTCATGTTTTCTATGAATATGTGTTCTGTTTGATTTTGATTTAGTAATCTTTCCGTAAATAGTTTTTTTTGTTTTATCTAACAATTTAATATTTTTGTTATAAAGCTACAGGCCATGGTGGTGGTAGTGGAAGGAGAAACGGAGATGAAGAAGGAAAGAAGAAGAAGTTCCGGTTCGCGGCGGACTTCGTCGAGTTCCTCAATCAAGCGGAATTAAACCTCTTATAGAGTTCCTTAATTGAAGTTGATCATGATAACCTTTTGTATTTTTCAAACGGCTAGTAGAATCTTCTTCGACCCCTCCTCAATCAAACGGCTAGTAGATTGTTTGCTAGTCTCAAAATTTATTTGTCTTTCCATCTTCCTCACTTTTTGTACTTCTCTCTTGCTATATATACAATAGTTTTCTTGTTTCATAGTACTATTATTCATTCTGAAATACATAGAATAGTTTTCTGAAATACAATAGTTTTCTTGTTCTCAAGATGTCTACTCGTGTGGTGAAAAATGTAGAAGACGTAGAAGATTGATTGCCAGCTCCAAATGAAACCTTCATTCCGCGTATGTTGTGCAAGATTGAAGAACATCTGTCGACGATTTCAGCTGAAGTTGTAAAGATCAATTCTAAGCTTTGTTCATTAGAAATTGAACAAATGAATTTATCTCGGCGTTTTGAGAAGATTAAAAAATCTCCAGCTTTGAAGAAGGCATCTTCATCTGGAACATTTAATAATGTGAAGGTGATTTTCGTTGAATCTTCTTCCGATGAGGAGGACGTGGAGCTACAGTCTCGTAGTAAAGCATTGGACCGAATTTTTGCATTGTCCCCTACAGAAGAAACTGACTTTAGCAGTTCTTCTAAAAGAATGCGTGGAAATTTAGATCCGGTCACACCATCGAAAAGTTTAACAAGAGGTTCAACCTCGAAGCCTAGCAATTGTACTAGTGGTTCTTCGAGTTATTACGACTATATTTTTGCCGATGATAGACCTGACGAGTAAGTAATATGAGTTTTAATTTAATTCCAACTGTCACGCCCCGCTTCCGTAGGAGCGATCGTCCTCGCTAAGGCGTGATACCGCACGAGCCTAGATTGCGCTCGTGCAAGGCAGTTTCATAACGGTCGATTACATCAGCGGCGACGGGGTCGTCGCACAGAAGTCCCAAGCAGAAACATTGAACATGCAGCGGAATTTAAAATCAAAACACAAGTTATTCAAATGAAGCTCTTTATTGATATTGAATAATCAGATTACAATAGGCGCAAGCCATGATTACAAGTCTCTCGTGCTCACTTTTCTCTCATTTTACAAGTCACTCTGCTCTCTCTCATCTCTCGATTACAACGTTTGAGCCAGCGGTAGCTTCGGAAGACGATGTCCACACATTATGTCCCGTATACGTCTTGATTTCACGCGACCACACGCGTCAAATCGCCAAGGAACTCCATGCCTCGACGCATCCAAGCGAGCTCTACCCCACGAGCTTCTACCTGTGCCTGCACATGGAAACTATGTGGGTGTCAGTACTCAACTGTACTGGTGGAATGAGCTCCTCGCCCACCCATACAAAACCAACACGTTTGATTTACTTTGTGCATCATAGTCCATTCTTATCAATTGTATTTCTAGCCTTATCTTAGGATCAGTTTTATGACGGACGCCTTAGCATACTTGTGTCTGAATACCATCCCATGCTTGCACAACGACGTTAATTCATACTTTATCTTAGACCCTTCTCGTGCCAATAACGTTAACCTATCAAGTCGTGTTTGCATTTCGGCCATAATCAGGAACGCAACTACACAATAGACTCCATTTTCGTGTGACCGTGCTATCGCACCGATAATATCCTTATCCTTGCCTCAAGACCTTATCGTTTGCTTGCAATGTCAACACACCGACTCATACTTGTCTTTCGTGCCAAACTCTAGGACGTAACGACTCGTTCGTGCCATGAACTCGCTTCGTGCTTCAATATCTCTGAGGCAGCGCCTCCTCGCTTAGTCTTGCCTACACTTGTGTTGTGACAACGCGGCCGTGCCTCATATTTTGAGGTCGTGCCCAGCAACTCATTCTAGCTTCATACAACTTGCCCTACGGCCCTTCTTGACTTAACTTGCAACAGCTTAAGCCTAACTCATGCAACTCTATGCCAACGACTTAACACTCGACGTCACATCTCGTGCCGAAGCACGCCGCCTTCGTTATAGCCAAATCTTAGGCCCAGACATTGTGTTCTCTAACTGCATACACATCCAACTCAACTCAGTCCAAAGGCACACACGCGGATTGCCGCCCGTGCCGACACATCTATATGAATGGTCACTAGCATTAACTAGCCATCCTGAACATAGCCTGGCATTCGAGACCCTTGCACCGCAGGTAGCGATCCCCGATACAAGTCCCCGACCTACCGGTTGCTTCATACCCAGCTCGACTATAACCTGTTTCTTCCTAGGCCGAGTCGGTCCCATGGCCCAGGGTTGCCGCTCGAAGAAACCATTGCCCTTGTCGACAAGTTGTACATGACCACGCGCCTACGCTAACTTCTAGACTTAACGTAATGCATGGTCTCATCATCATCACTTAGTTTCTTTGCTTTACTTCTTCCACTTTTCACACTTCCTTCGCAGAGCCCAAACTAGGGTTGCCTCGACGACTGAACCATAGTCCCGACATATTTCCTCTCGGCGACTAACCATCGCTTAGACTTAACATTCTTTGAACTCAGGGAACGGCTACTGCATAGCCTTCCAACTTAACTTGAACATAACATATTTCCTTAAGTATCGACAGACCGTGGCTAACTTTCTACTGAACCAACCGTGGCTCGTGCCTTAAACCGACTCGTGTTCTATGCAACGATGTCGCCCAAGTTATACCTCATATGACGGGCCTTGGGATCGTGGGACTATTTAATTTGACAACCGCAGAATGAGCGGGACAGCACTTGGAATGACTTAGGTCGACCGGCATAACTTTGCCTAACTTACTCAAGCCTACAATACGCTATCGCCCAAGTTATACCTCATATGACGGGCCTTGGGATCGTGGGACTATTTAACTTGACAACCGCAGAATGAGCGGGACAGCACTTGGAATGACTTAGGTCGACCGGCATAACTTTGCCTAACTTACTCAAGCCTACAACTTAACCCGAGGGACGAGCAAAGGCTATGCCAAGCCTTGCGCAGTGGAAACGTGCATGCTTTATCGAGCATTTACGCGGGCGACGCCTATGACTTAGGCTAACTCTTAGCTTTTGCACCAAAGACCAACTTTCCTTCTCCCAAGCCACGGGATGAAGGACCGAGTGTCATTTTCAAAGCACGCCGTACACCAACTCTAAGCCGACCGTTGGACCTTTCCATATTCTATCTCAATTCGATCCGTCGGGATTACTCCCTTTAGCTATGTGGATTCATCTCTTTTATTATTAAGCCTGCTTGTGCAAGTTGAAAACATGCGATTTATTATGTGAAGGCTAGGATGAGGCAAGTTCACCGAAACTACCCCACCCAAGCGAGCGGTCGCTTCGACCGAGCGAGCCTTCGAGCAGCCGTTGCCAGGCTAAGTCCGAACGCCGTCGGCGTTTCGATTCCTCCGATTGACTGAGCGGGACGGGACACTACATCATACACCACTCAGAAAAAGTTTCGTCCTCGAAACTAACTGAGCACCCTTATCAACTTATCACTTTACTCAATATCCTATGTTTCTCGCGCACATTTCTCCTATGCATTTCTCAAATCCGAGCCACGCTCGTGCTACCCTCAATCCTTTCTTCAAAACTTACGATCTTAAAATCCTCGACACTTCCCCGTTCCTCAAGTCTCACTTGATTCAACGTATCACTTAGTTGGATCGTGCACATATTCCAGGCGTCCCTAAAATACATGCATTTCAGCCAAGCCTCATGATAGAGAATCTACCACCACCACTCGAGTCGGATCGTGCACACATTCAAACGTCCTTGATATACATGCATGTCAACCGAGCCTCATGAGTGGTGCCTCAACTATTTTCTATCGCTTCGCACTCGGACGTCTGCCTAACCGCTAGGCTATGTGTTTCCGTCAGTACTGGAATCATAGTTCACAAACAACGATATCAACACTGACCCTATCCTAAGGTCAAACCAATTCGATGGTACGGGATTTTCTATCCAAGCTCGCATCACTCCGATTTCTAAACATCGAGCATCGATTTCCTACACACATCCCAATATTCGTCGTACGGGGTCCGAGTCGTTCAGTAAAGCCATCCTACGATAATTCACGTTCAACCAATCCTCGATAAGAACATATCGCTCGTTCATCAAGCCATTTCGCATAGTCTAATCCTTCGAACACATTCAACATGATACGCTTATCAATCCTTCCAAGTCAAGCACGCTACGACACAATTTAGTCGCTAACCAAAATTTCACATTCCACATTTCCTAAGTCATCTATTCCAATTCACGTAATCGATCATAAGGTCATCTGACTTAACAATACGTTGCGCCCCGATCTCACGCGAGTCAGATTATCCGCGGTGGGCATGAATCACCATGCACACTCCCGCGGGATAATTATCCTCATCGGGACGTAACTCTTGTTTTACGTCTAGACTAATTCATTCTCGATGTGTGGATTGGACCTACTCAATCCTCAAGTTTATTCAATCATCAATCGCAAGTCGAAACATACTCGAATTTTTCTTCGCATCAAACCAACAAGTCGAGACAATCAAAGTTGTCGCGTCCTGATTTTTCCGAGTTCGATCATTCCCGTGACATGAATCACCATGTCAACGCTCACGCGAAACGATCGCCCCAAATTTGATGCGACGCATGTGCGAGGCTAGAGTTGCGCTCGCGCAAGACAAGATCGTCGACGTTGTGGTTATCCGCGTAACCATCAAGGCACAATCATTTTCATCCTACATTCATCTCAATCGAAATCCTAAGTATAGCATCCAACCAAACAATAACACTTGCACGATCGTCGTTCGCCGAGTCAGAGTACCCCCGAGTTATCGCATATCGATCTTTGATACGCCTCAATACCATCGACGATATGCGTAACCTGACGATCTTCCTTTGCAACCAATTTCGAGTCGTACGAATGATGCCATCGTTCGACTGGATAATCTCCTCGACATTCAATTCAAGTTCGATCATTATCCTTCGAATCATTCACAACATCAAATTTCTCAAACCCAAATTCGCGTATTCGTTCATCCCTTTATCTTAAGTCATTGACCAACGTATTTTCTCAATTCGCATCGTCCCTTTACTAGCTCAAATCATCTAGCAACATCCATTCCAATACTTAGAGTCATTGCGTAACTTCAAAATTCAACTTTTCGTGCACGCTATCTACTTGTCGTGCTAACTTTTTGTATATGATTCTTATCGATTTTCTCGATCAAGTCATCCATTCGTACACCTTAACTTTTTTCTCGATTCGATTTCATCTACTCGATCATTTTCGCGTTTAATACTTGCGCAATCCTCAATCCCGTGCACGTTCCGTGCGTATCAATTTCTAGGTCGTTTGAATCAACTTATCAAACTGCAAGACAACAACTCACTCCATCACTACCCAATATATGGCTTTGCATACACGCGACGCTTGCTGATAGACTCATCGACACCCCGCATCCTCAATCGATCGATCGACATTCCTGAGGCTATCGCATACACCACTCAGGGATGAAGTCATTCAACAAATCCTCAAAACTATCATTTGAATCTAAATCGACTTCTTCGAATCCCGTTCGAACCATTCCTTAAATTTCAAGCACGCTCATCTATATCGCACCGACGTTATCGTCGCTCGATAGCACCCCTATCGATAGTCATCTCAATTCACTCAATCGAGTTCAACTCATTCTTGTTCGACACTATTCAATTCCCGCACTCGACTTTTCTAAGGTCGACGCAACTTTGGTGTATATGCCCAGCCCGACTTAGCCAATCGTGCTTACGCGAACCATCTTTTTGTTTTGACAAAAACTGTTCTCCTACGTTTTTGCAAAATAGATAGACTTATTGTATGGACATCCCGTGGGACATTTGAGAGAGAGCGCACCAACGATAACACTTGCGGAAGCAACATTCAGAGTTCGCAGAAACATCTGAGTTAAAGAATTCAATCGACAGTCCAAGGACGTAAAGCGGTGCTCTGATACCATTATGTCACACCCCGCTCCCGTAGGAGCGATCGTCCTCGCTAAGGCGTGATGCCGCACGAGCCTAGATTGTGCTCGTGTAAGGCAGTTTCATAACGGTCGATTACATCGGCGGCGACGGGGTCATCGCACAGAAGTCCCAAGCAGAAACATTGAACATACAGCAGAATTTAAAATCAAAACACAAGTTATTCAAATGAAGCTCTTTATTGATATTGAACAATCAGATTACAATAGGCGCAAGCCATGATTACAAGTCTCTCGTGCTCACTTTTCTCTCATTTTACAAGTCACTCTGCTCTCTCTCATCTCTAGATTACAACGCTTGAGCCAGCGGAAGCTTCGGAAGGCGATGTCCACACATTATGTCCCGTATACGTCTTGACTTCACGCGGCCACACGCTTCGAATCGCCAAGGAACTCCATGCCTCGACGCATCCAAGCGAGCTCCGTCCCACGAGATTCTACCTGTGCCTGCACATGGAAACTATGTGGATGTCAGTACTCAACTGTACTGGTGGAATGAGCTCCTCGCCCACCCATACAAAACCAATACGTTTGATTTACTTTGTGCATCATAGTCCATTCTTATCAATTGTCTTTCTAGCCTTATCTTAGGATCAGTTTTATGACGGATGCCTTGGCATACTTGTGTCTGAGTACCATCCCGTGCTTGCACAATGACGTTAATTCATACTTTGCCTTAGACCCTTCTCGTGCCAATAACGTTAACCTATCAAGTCGTGTTTGCCTTTCGGCCATAATCAGGGACGCAACTACACAATAGACTCCATTTTCGTGTGACCGTGCTCTCGCACTGATAACATCCTTATCCTTGCCTCAAGACCTTATCGTTTGCTTGCAATGTCAACACACCGACTCATACTTATCTTTCGTGCCAAACTTTAGGACGTAACGACTCGGTCGTGCCATGAACTCGCTTCGTGCTTCAATATCTCTGAGGCAGCGCCTCCTCGCTTAGTCTTGCCTACACTTGTGTTGTGACAACGCGGCCGTGCCTCATATTTTGAGGTCGTGCCCAGCAACTCATTCTAGCTTCACACAACTTGCCCTACGGCCCTTCTTGACTTAACTCGCAACAGCTCAAGCCTAACTCATGCAACTCTATGCCAACGACTTAACACTCGACGCCACATCTCGTGCCGAAGCACGCCGCCTTCGTTGTAGGCAAATATTAGGCCCAGACATTGTGTTCTTTAACTGCATACACATCCAACTCAACTCAGTCCAAAGGCACACACGCGGATTGCCGTCCGTGCCGACACATCTATATGAATGGTCACTGGCATTAACTAGCCATCCTGGACATAGCCTGGTATTCGGGACCCTTGCACCGCAGGTTGCGATCCCCGATGCAAGTCCCCGACCTACCGGTTGCTTCATACCCAGCTCGGCTATAACCTGTTTCTTCCTAGGCCGAGTCGGTCCCATGACCCAGGGTTGCCGCTCGAAGAAACCATCGCCCTTGCCGACAAGTTGTCCATGACCACGCGCCTACGCTAACTTCTAGACTTAACGTAATGCATGGTCTCATCATCATCACTTAGTTCCTTTGCTTTTACTTCTTCCACTTTTCAAACTTCTTTTGCAGAGCCCAAACCAGGGTTGCCTCGGCGACTGAACCACGGTCCCGACATATTTCTTCTCGGCGACTAACCATCGCTTAGACTTAACATTCCTTGAACTCCGGGAACGGCTACGGCATAGCCTTCCCACTTAACTTGAACATAACGTATACCTTAAGTATGACAGACCGTGGCTAACTTTCCACTGAACCAACCGTGGCTCGTGCCTTAAACCGACTCGTGTTCTACGCAACGCTATCGCCCAAGTCATACTTCATATGACGGGCCTTGGGATCGTGGGACTATTTAACTTGACAACCGCAAAAAGAGCGGGACAACACTTGGAATGACTTAGGTCGAGCGGCATAACTTTGCCTAACTTACTCAAGCCTACAACTTAACCCGAGGGACGAGCAAAGGCTATGCCAAGCCTTGCGCAGTAGAACCGTGCACGCTTTATCAAGCATTTACGCGGACGACGCCTATGACTTAGGCAAGTTCATAGTTTTGTGTCGAAAACCAACTTTTCTTCTCCCAAGCCACGGGACGAAGGACCGAGTGTCATTTTCAAAGCACACCGTGCACCAACTCTAAGCCGACCGTTGGACCTTTCCATATTCTAACTCAATTCGACCCGTCGGGATTACTCCCTTTAGCCATGTGGATTCATCTCTTTTATTATTAAGCCTACTTGTGCAAGTTGAAAACATGAGATTTATTATGTGAAGGCTAAGATGAGGCAAGTTCACCGAAACTACCCCACCTGAGCGAGCGGTCGCTTCGACCGAGCGAACCTTCGAGCAGCCGTTGCCAGGCTAAGTCCGAACGTCGTCGGCATTTCGATTCCTCCGATTGACTGAGCGGGACGGGACACTACACCAACAGTTTTTTTCTCCTAATTTATTCGTTTCTTTTCTTAGAGAAATAATATCATCTTGCAACAAAACCTATGTGTCTCAGTTTGAGATGAAGACCTTAGCTCCTTTAACAAGAATCAAAAATGGGGTATGTATAGATAGTATATTTCTTCTTAGATGCCATCTATGTTTACTTCGATTCCATCGCTGACATTTTTAATAATTTATTCAGATTGTAGGCATTGTTTCTGCTCTTCTCACTGCGGAGGAACGGAAAAGAACCTCCAATAAAGCTAATGTATGGTTTTTACCAATAAGGTTATCGGTGAGTGAGCATTTTATTCTTCAATGCATATGCATTAACAATTTTCTCGTTTGTTTGTCCTTCGTAATATATTAGTTGATGTGTATGTAGAAAGAAACGTTACCTCCATCCGACAAAAAGCTTCATGAAATATGGAAGAAGTACAAATATTTTCAGGATTACATGGGATCTTTAAGCACTTGTAACGAGGTATTAATGTATTTCTGTTTAAATATTAATCCTAATTTTCTAAAAATTTACTAATTTGTTTTACCTAATTAATCCTGATTCAGATATACATACCCATTCATTTGGACGAACACTATACTCTTGCAAGAGTTCTGGTTAAAAAAATGACTATTGAAATTTGGGACTCACTTGCATCTAAAGATGATCCGATTCAAAACAAAACAGTCATAAAAGAAATAGTAAGCTCATATTCATCAATTTTTATGAATTGGGTACAAGATACGCAGTATAATAATACATATTGTATTCTGGTAATTGTAGCTTTCAAATTTGGATCTCTTTCTCGAAAAAGAGATTTTGAAGTTGAGAGATGCTAGGTTCAGCTTTTCTACTTTTGCAATAAAACGTCCTTCTTATGTTCCCCGCCAAGACAATTCTGTTGATTGTAGGATTTTTATAATTGCATTCATGAAAGACCGATGTAGTCTAGACTACCGTTCTCTCAATGTAAGTCTGAAAATATGTCGTCAAAAACTTACACTTTTTAGAGCAATATTTTTGATGTTATGTTTGTTATATGCAGTTTGTTGCGGGAATGGAAAGACGCAAAGCTGCTGAATGGATTACAACTTCAGAGCACAATGAAGAGCTAAAAGAGTCCAATCTGAAATGATTGAATATGGAAGACGATGATTTTTTTTCTTCTTCTTTTATATCTAATGTATGGAAACCCCTAATGTATTATGTTCATTTGTTTTGTTGAGTTGTAATGACATTTTTGCCAAACGGCTTCGATTCTTTTTGATTAAGCAGAATCATTTTTGCCCTTCAAATTAATATAGTTAAGCAGAAAAGAGTCTTTTGTCCTTCCATCGAATGACATTTTTACCCTTCTAATTAATTCAAAACACCCCCGAACCCTTTTATTACAAAAAAAAACGTTTCGATTCTTCCTCTTCTTCCATACTCCACTCTGTACTCAAACCTAGGTCATTCTCCTCCAAAATCTTCAAACCTTCCTCCCCATTCGTAATCTTCACACCATGTCGACATCAGCGGCAGAATCATCACCGACAGCATCACCAATTAGAGAAGATGCACCAGTT
Source organism: Iris pallida (assembly GCA_029216955.1). Classification (NCBI taxonomy): domain Eukaryota; kingdom Viridiplantae; phylum Streptophyta; class Magnoliopsida; order Asparagales; family Iridaceae; genus Iris; species Iris pallida. Next base: position 17,236,915 of record JANAVB010002199.1, read on the forward strand.
ATAGAAAATCCAAAAGCGATAGACGGAGAACAACCGAAACCCTATTCTAAGAAAGTTGCACAAAAGAAAAAGAAAAAAGTTGCTAAACAAAAAGAAGTGCAAGAAGAAGTGCAAACAGAAGGTATAACTTTGATTTTATGTTCGCAAATTATGTATATATTACAAGAAAAATGACATTCTCCGTCATAAAACGTATTTGAATGTTAAATTCTATTCGCCGTTTAATTTGGAACGGAGAATGGCATTCTCCGTCTAACTTGAAACGAAGAATAACATTCCCAGTGTTAAAACACATTAGAATGTTTATTCTCCGTTTTATTTTAAACGGAGAATGACACTCTCCGTGTCATTTGAAACGGAGAATGACATTCTCCGTGTTAGTTTACACGGAGAATGTCATTCCCAGTGTTAAAATCCATAAGAATGGCCATTCTCCGACCTATTTTTTTTTGTAGAAAAAAATCTGTCAGAAATAAGAATTTAAGACTTTTCCATTCTACCTTCAAGCCAATGCCAAATCTTATGGAGGAGGTCAATCAAGATGTTGGCCGTTTACTTGAGCCAGTTATTGGTTCCTTGAAGAATACCGGTTTCTGAAATTTTGTTGAGATTTTCTACCAAAACAGTGTCCACGTCTCCGAAGTGGCCAAGGTAACGGAAGGGCTTGAGAATTTAATTGCAAGTTACACAGAAGAAGAAGATGGCGTCGGGTGCTTTGAATTGAGCACCACTGTTAAAATCGCGCCAAGCGTCGACGATATGGCAGTTATATTCGGTCTACCGCTGAATGAAAAAAGCGATGATGATGTTTTTTTACAGAAGGTTGATAAAGGAAAAACAACAGCAGCCCACACCACCAGCATCATTGAGCCTGTGTAGAGATCACTTCACAAGATTGCTGGCTAATACTAAGGACAAACACTCAGAAGTCACGAATAAGGAAGTGAGAGACAAGTTCTTTTAATTGTTACGACGGCTTCGTGGCAGAGATAACGCTGTTAATCCAGATGATTTGGCCAAGCTAATAATCTTCCACTTGTGCCAAACAGTATTCTTCACAAAGTCTGGCGGTTCAAATTTGCCGTACAGATTCTTGGCCTTGGTAGACAGTGTGGACGTCATCAAAAGTATATGCTGGCCAAGGTTAATCCTGGCATATGTAATGGATAGCATAAAGAGGAGTAGAAGCAAAACTGAACAGGGGGATAACTCAATGGCTTTCCACAAATTGGAAGATTGCATAATATACTTCCTCTATTGGTTTGCAGAACATAGTAAATTTGTGGAAAGGAAGTTCGCCCCAATTCCTGATTACCCAAGATTTTTTACATGGAATGGGTACGAAATCTCAAACCTCCTCAAGGTCGAATATCACAACAAAATGAGATCGAAGATGATAATGGAAGATCTGGTTATACCTATTGGGGAAGAAGAATGGCACAAAGAAGATGAGCCACCTATAGAAGAAGTTGAAAAAGAGGGAGAGGAAGAACACTAAGAAGCAGGTGGGGATAATTTTGATAAATAACGGATACCACAGCATCATGAAATGGGCGCTGTGATGGACGACTCAGCAAAGGAATTGGAGGATTTGAGAAGACATTATTTTGATATTCTTGCACAGAATGAAGAACTCAAAGAAAAGTTAAAAGAGATGGAGGCACAAGGAGCGCAGTTACGTGCAGCCAACCTTGAGAATGTCATACTCAAAGAAAAGCTGAAAGAGCTCGAGGCAGAAGAAGCACAACAACGTGCAGTCAACGTTGTGATGGAGGGCTCTGTGCATGAACTGGAGGATTTGAGAAGACATCATTCTGATATTCTTGTACAGAATGAAGAACTTAAAGAAAAGTTAAAAGAGATTGAGGCACAAGGAGCGCAGTTACGTGCAGCCAACCTTGAGAATGCCATACTCAAAGAAAAGTTGAAAGAGCTCGAGGCAGAATAAGCGCAACAACGTGCAGTCAACGTTGTGATGGAGGGCTCTATGCATGAACTGGAGGATTTGAGAAAGCAGAATTCTGTTCTTATTGCAGATGTACATGCACAAGGTAAATTCTTTTCTATTTCAAATTTCTGATTTGTAATCTTCCAGGAGAATGGCTATTCTCCGTGGATTATGACACAGAGAATGACATTCTCCGTGTTATTTGAAACGTATAATTGCTATTCTCTATCATTTCGATACTGGGAAGGTTATTCTCCATGTAATTCCAAACGGAGAATGCTATTCTCCGTATTATATTACACGGAGAATGTCATTCTCCGTGTTAAATTCACATCATACATTTTATTGTTGTTTGTTTTATTTCAGTGCGAACAACCGAGCAACTCAGAGAAACAAATAAAAGGCTCGTTGAGGAGAAAATGGAGCTTCAAAATAAAGTTGAATCGTTCAATATTGAAGCCACTGAAAAGGATGGGAAAATCATTAATCTCGAAGCCATGGTTGTAGCATTGCAGCGTCAGAAGATTGAAGCAGTTGCTGAACTTGCTGCTCCAAAAGAAGCCAAAAGAAGAGGAGGATCGGAGGAAAGAGGTTCAGAAAACCATCAGCGCCATTAGCCGTTGAAGATGTTAGTCCCTTGGAAAAGATTACAGTTGGAGAGGCTAATAAAAAGCAAAATATTAATGCCGATCCAAAATCCGGAGGAGACGCCAAAATGGCTGAATTAAAGAAGAACCGTGTCATACTAAGGGAATGCGATGAACTCTTACTTTGGAAAGATGCGGATGAAGAGCTGAAGAAGCAATACATCGACATCGTTGTCACGCCCCAGAACCAGAATACTGGAGAGCGGGGGAATGACTCAGCCAGCTACGTATTATGGGTAGATGAATACCGTATAATACGATCAATGCTGTCTAACCAGACGAGGGGGTGCATACTATATGAAAGTCCTACTATGGTCACTTCACATCTATTGTCTCAATCATTCAAACAAGAAGCAAAAATAGAGAACATGTAAGATAAAGCAGTAAGGCGTCCCAAACGCTTAGTCAAAATGTTCTTGAGATCTGGCTTTAAAAAACATAGCCAGATGGTATAGTAACATATACACAATTGTTATCAGCTGCAGTTTGACTTAATTACAATTATGTAAAAGTAAGTACAAGATAATCCGACTAACATGTCGGTGCCAAACGGCTAAGTATGAAGTAAATAACAAAACGAGCGGTGGAGTAAGGAACCCACTCGAGTCCTCCTGCGATCATTCCCCTAGTATTGACCATCTTGGAGGTGGAAGTAAGCTGAGTCCTCGGGAACTGGCTCTAAATCTGGCCATGCAAAACCAGAGAGGTTAGACCTCTAATAGCAAGTACCACAAGGAAGCACGATATGAAGGATTAAACCAGTAAGTAAGTGAATATAATAATAGATCTCTGCTTTCCACTAGGATTCACATAACATCACGACACTTCGAACCAACCTCCCAACCAAACAAGGACAGAAGTTGGCCCGTCATGTCCTGACATTCTGATCATCTCAGTTAGGCAACAGAGTAGGTACAGTACACAAACAAATCATCTTGAACGGCCAATCAACTCCTACGGCTTGCTATTGTGAGTCCGAAGTTATCCTGAAATTATGCAATAAAGATTTCTCAGTTCTTACTATGTGCGAGCAAGGCTAGTCTATCCAGTCAATCAATTGCGCCAATCATGAATTAGACGAGTCCCAGCGGGACGTCCGTCATCAATATATAATATACAATAATAATATAAGCAGATACCGCTCCCTGCCCGTATGGCAGGTTTACAGTATCTGTGGGAACCAGCCGGCCTGTCGGGCACTACTAGTCCCAAGAGGGCTGCCATATAAGAACTCGAGGATCCATTCTCTCCATGCAATCATTATTTTTATTTAACTTAATAGTCTCTACGTTGAGTGAAATCCCATGCCGTGGATCATGGTCATTCAAATGAGTACTTTCGTACGGGGTACGATATGCGCAACTCTACAACGATACCCGTGAGGCTAGGTTGTAGGTCTTACATAGCGTAATGCAATAATCAAATCTAACCACGGAGTAATCATGCCTTGACCATAAAGTACACATGCTGCTTTGTAGAAAATAATTAAATAAATAAATAAATAAATTGAAGCCTGCATGTGCCTGTACGTCAATATTCGGGATCAGCCAGTCGATTACAATAGTTCATTACATGAACGTGTCTCATTCATTCAATTCAATAAGACGACTAGCCAGTCTCTTAGTTCCAACTAGGAACGCATGATCAATTTTTAGTCAAGATAACCATCGTCATTAATGGTGACAAGGCATGAAAGTCAATTAGTATTAAATGGGGTCGAGTCTATAATTCCTCAGGGTTAAGTTCCAGTCTTACTGGGTATCCATAAACCAATCAAGACACAAGGCACGTTCTACAAAACCATATATATTAAAAATATTAACATGCCAAGATTATCGAGTTTATAAAAAAAGGCGTAAGGATATAATAGGAGAATTATCTTGCCACCATTAAATGAATAAATTATAGAACAAATAAAACACCCAGGTCAGGAAGTCACGCCAACAAATCTACGCTAAGGCCAACAAGTCACGCCAACAAGTCTATGCTAAGGCCAACAAGTCACGCAAGAATCGTACGCGTAAAAAAGGTACGCCAAGTTAAGTAGGAAGGAGTGAGCGTATAAACAGCGTGAGCGTGAAAAGTGGTTCACGTTGGCACGCACAGCGTGAGCGTGAAGGGTAATTCACGCACTCATAACGTGAGCGTGAAAAGTAACTCACGCACGCACAGCGTGAGCGTATGAGCGTGAAAAGCGTGATAAGAAATTCACGCACGCACAGCGTGAGCGTGATAAGAAATTCACGCACGCACAGCATGAGCGTGATAAGAAATTCACACGCACAGCGTGAGAATGTCACGCTAACACGTATAGACGTGAGCATGACTCAAAATTCACGCTGACACGTAAAGACGTGTGCGTGACTCAAAATTCACGCTGGCACGTAAGAACGTGAGCGTGACTCAAAATTCACGCTGGCACGTAAGAACGTGAGCGTGACTAAAAATTTATGCTGGCACGTAAGAACGTGAGCGTGACTAAAAATTCCCCGAACTCCAATCTTATGGAGCCTTCGTTCCAAGCCAGAAATGAAGTTCCCATGGTTCAGAATGGTGAAGAATGAGAAGCTCTGCCATAAGAACTATCTATTCCGAAAGCACGCCAGGTTGGGAGATCAAAACCCGTGGACAACCGAAAACACAACAACTTAGATCTGTAAGAAACGAGCCAAGGAAATCAAAAATGCTAAGTAGTAAACTCTCTTAGAATCACAAGAGGAAGAAAATTGATCCATAAAAATGGGTGAAGGAGAAGCAAGATGTACTTGCCTTCTCCTGGTAGGTGGAGAGAGTGATGAGGAAGAAGAAGAAGTAATGGTGAAGGAAAGTTATGAGGAGAGAGAAGGAGATGGGGGCTTTAAATGGAAGGGGTGGTGGTAGGTGGGGTTCGGTTCATGTGAACCACCATGAACCCGAGAAAAACCCTCCTAGGCCGAACCTAAAACAAGACTAAAAGCAGAGAATAACAGCAGGAAATAAAATGCAGATAATTAATTAACATAAAATTAAAGGAATTTAAATACAGGATGATACATGATAAATATTAAATAAATATATATGAGTTGTACATGTATAAAAATACGCATTCTGGGAACGGGAAGTGACAATCGTAATTCCCACAAAGATGTGTCCAAAGTATGTATTCTGAACCCTTTTTTTCTTTTGTTTTTTCTAGACTTTTTTCACAATTATGTAATGATAATCTATCTTTATTAATTTAATCTAAACTAAATTTATGTGCAGTGATATTGTATACTTATTTTTGTCGGAAGAGGGTGAAAATGGAGTTTCAGTCCAGTTGTCGACAATAGACCTGCAAGACATACTCAACTATGACGACATGGAGGCTGGCATACTGAACCTAATAATAAGGAAGCTGAGAGAAATTTAAGGCATTAAAAGAAGGTGTGTCCCGTCTAGTTCAAAGGACGTGCCATTTATCCAGAAGCAAAAGCCGGCGCCCCAATCACATAAGTGGTCTGCATTCATGATGGCCCACACATTGGTAAGAATTCAAACAGAAAAATCCATATTCATGTGTACACCGATGAAAAATGACAGAAAAAATTACTCATGATATTGTGTTTTGTTTTTGGGAAATAGACCATCGTTGAACGTGCCAATGAACCAGACGCAAAAGCCGGCGCCCTTTAAGACATCCAGATGTAGTAGACTTCGTCATGGGTTTGGAGGACGACATAGAGTTGCTATTTATCCCACTCTTTAATTCATCAATCAGACACTATACTCTGCTCACATTCAACTTTATCTCCTACGACTGGACACACTACAACTCCTTGAGGCAAACCACGTACGAAAAGTGCATGTAGAATTAATGAAGAACACCTTAGAGCCTATCGTCAGGAGAAAAGTTGATATGATGAGGGAGAGATGCCCGGCGAAGATGGAGTATGAGAGCAAAGTGCTGAATTGTTCTCCAAATTGCCCACAACAACGGGCACCCAACTGCCTCTTGTACACGGCGTATTATATGAATATGTTGACGACTACTCCCTTCGAAATACCGGAAGGAAATGACGATGAAACTCACCAGAAGATTACAATGATGAGGTTGGTATGGGCTAAGAAGTTCCTTTCAAGCAAATATGTAACACGAACCAAGCAATGTCATTGTAAGACAACAATGTAATTATGTAATTGGGCAAGAAACTTCTGTCTTTTATAATAAAATTATTTTTGAATTACATTTATATTGTCAAAACCACAAAAACTTTGACTTTTATTTACATATGAAAGTCTGAACTACTACATAAAATCCTAAAACCAAGAAAAAGTTGAATAAGACGGAGAATTCCATTCTCTGTGTCATTTGAAGTGAACCAACAGGAAAGAGTCTTGCCAAGGCGGGGGATCGGCAGAGTCCATCTCCAGGATGAAGTGAATTCCTTTGCAAGGTGCTCTGCCTCAAGAATTTCCTTTGCAAGGTCCTTTGCTCTCAAGGAATCCCTTTGCTTCTGTTCCTGTGCCTCAAGGAATTTATCTTGCTCTTGCTCTGACGATGCACGATGAAGTGATTTGCCTCAAGGAGTCATCCAAAGGTTACTATGCTCTGACGAAACACGATGAAGTGATTTGCCTCAAGGAATTCTTTTGCCTCAAGGAGTTCCATTCCTTTGACGATGCACGATGAAGTGAATTCAGTTCATCGTGCATCGTCGAAGGAATAGAACGCCTTGAGGCAAAGGAATTCCTTGAGCCAAATCACTTCATCGTGTATCGTCAGAGCACAGAAACCGTTGGATGACTCCTTGAGGCAAATGACTTCATCGTGCATCGTCAGAGCAAGAGCAAGATGAATTCCGTGCATCGTCAAAGCAAATCACTTCATCGTCAACGTGCCAAGGAGGAGCTGGAGACGGAGGAACTCCTTGAGGCAAAGGAACTCCTTGAGGCAAAGGAACACCGTGCATAGTCCGAGCGAAGCAACGTACGGGCGCTTCGACAGAGTGTGGGTTGGCAATCAACCCAAAGCTTCAGTCTTCTGTAGGACTTCACCACCAAAGCTTCTTCGAACGAGGAGATCGACAACCAAGAGGAAAGCGTCTTGCCAAGGCGGGGGATTGGTAGAGTCCATCTCCACAAGAAAAGCTAAGTGAGACGAGAACAAACTCTCCCTACACTACTGCCATTTAAAGGAAAGGAACAACTCGGACTCATGCGTCAAGTGACAGTCACTTCGAATTCAATTCAATTAATTTGCATCAATACCAATACATCTGCCCCTTCTCAAGTAAAGCTAAGTAAGACTAGAACAAACTCTTCCAACTTCTGCCATTTATTGGTAAGGAACAACTCAAACTCATGCGCCAAGTGGCAGTCATTTCGAATTCTATTCAATTAATTTGCATTAATACCAATGCATCTGCCCCTTCTCAAGTAAAGCTAAGTTAAGTAAGACGAGAACAAACTCTCCCAACTACTGTCATTTATATGCCATTAATACCAATGAATCTGCCCCTTCGAATTCTGCCAAGTGAACACCATTCTCCGTGTACTGATGCGCCCAATTGGAACGAAGAATGATATTTATATGCCATTATTATGTCATTAATACCAATAAATCTGCCATTTATATGCCATTAATACCAATGAATTCTTCCATTTATATGCCATTAATACCAATGAATCTGCCCCTTCGGATTATATTCTCCGTTTTATTTGGAACGGAGAATGGCATTCTCCGTTTACTTGAAACGGAGAATAACTTTCCCGTTTAAATTAAATCGTTTGAGGATTCTATTCACCGTTTATTTCGGAACGGATAATAACATTCTCCGTCTGTCTTGAAACGGAGAATAACATTCCAAGTGGTAAAACACATTAAAATGTTCATTCTCCGTTTTTATTTAAACGGAGAATGACATTCTCCGTGTCTTTTGAAACGGAGAATATTATTCTCCGTTTAGTTTGAAAAGGAGAATGAAGATGAGCTTGATGAGAATATGACGAGGTTGGTATGGGCTATGAAGACTACAATGATGAGGTTGGTATGGGCTAAAAATTTGCTTTCAAGAGAACTTCTGTGTTTTATAATGTCTGCTCTGCTCTGTCTTTTATAATAAAATCATTTATGAGTTACATTTACATTGTGAAAACCACGAAAAGTTTAACTTTTATTTACATATGAAAGTCTGAACTACTACATAAAATCCTACTATCAAGAAAAAAGTTGAATGTGAGCTGCGTGCGGGCATCGCAGAGCAATGGAACTCCTTGAGGCAAAGGAATTCCTTGATGTAAATCACTTCATCGTGCAACGTCAGAGCAATGGAACTCCCTGAACAAAGGAACTCCGTGCATAGTCAGAGCAATGGAACTCCTTGAATAAAGGAACTCCGTGCATAGTCAGAGCGAATCAAAGATCAAAGTGCGAGCACTCCGTGCATAGTCATCGACTGTGTGCCATGATGTCGGTTTCTGGAAGAGCCCCTGCGTTTGGATTTATTACCAACCCACACTCTGTTGAAGCGCCCGCACGTCGATTCGCTCGGACTATGCACGGTGTTCCTCTGTCGCAAGGAGTTCCTTTGTTCAAGGTGTTCCATTGCTCCGACGATGCACGACGAAGTAATTTGCCACAAGGAATTCCTTTCCTCAGGGCGTTCCATTGCTCGGAAGAATGCAAGATGAAGTGAATTCCTTGAGGCAAAGGACCTGCAAAGGAATTCACTTCATCTTGCATTCTTTCGAGCAATGGAACGCCCTGAGGAAAAGGAATTTCTTGTGGCAAATCACTTCGTCGTGCATCGTCGGAGCAATGTAACACCTTGAACAAAGAACTCATTGCGGCAAAGGAACACCGTACATAGTCCGAGGGAATCGACGTGCGGGTGCTTCGACAGAGTATGGGTTGGCAATAAATCCAAACCCAGGGGCTCTTCTAGAAACTGACATCATGGCACACAGTCGATGAAGTGCACAAAAACAGACAGTCCACTAGGCACATCTCAGTCTTCTGAAGGACTTCACCACCAAAGCTTCTTCGAACGAGGAGATCGACAACCAAGAGGAAAGCGTCTTGCCAAGGTGGGGGATCGGTAGAGTCCATCTCCACAAGAAAAGCTAAGTGAGACGAGAACAAACTCTCCCTACACTACTGCCATTTATAGACAAGGAACAACTCGTACTCATGCGCCAAGTGGCAGCCACTTCGAATTCAATTCAATTAATTTGCATCAATACCAATGCATCTGCCCCTTCTCAAGTAAATCTAAGTAAGACGAGAACAAACTCTCCCAACTACTGCCATTTATATGCCATTAATACCAATGAATCTGCCCCTTCGAATTCTGCCAACTTTGAGGGTTTCAATTTTACTCAAATATTAATCAAATATTCGAAAATTAATACCAATGAATCTGTCCCTTCTCAATTTTGTGAGTATAGATCGGCTTATTGCAAAAAAAAACGTTCAAAAATTTAATCAAATATTCGAAAAATAGAAATATTGAGATTAGAAACTTCACATTCTTAAATATGTTGTCAAATTTTGTTAATTAATCATGTTTCCACCACTTTTTTGTGCCAATTAAATGGAGTATGGCATTACAAGAGTTAAAACGAAAGAAAATGCTATTCTCCGTGTTTTATTAAACGGAGAATAGCATTCTCCGTTTCCAATTACACGGAGAATAGCATTCCCAGTGTTAAAACGATTGAGGATTCTATTCGCCGTTTAATTTGGAACGGAGAATGGCATTCTCTGTCTAACTTGAAACAGAGAATAACATTTCCAGTGTTAAAAACACATTAGAATGTTCATTCTCCGTTTTAATTTAAACGGAGAATGATATTTTCCGTGTCATTTGAAACGGAGAATGCTATTCTCCGCTTTGAATTACACGGAGAATGCCGTTCCCAGTATTAAAACGATTGAGTATTAAAACGATTTAGAATGTGAGCATCTGCCCCTTCAAAATGACTTTTATACATATAAAAAAGATGAAGTGAAAAAGTTGTCTTGTGTGAATGACATCTTGCCACGTAGGAAAGACATTGTCTTAAGTCAACGACGTTTCATTTGATTCCATTTGCTCTTAGTCGCTATTTCGCTTTCGTACTTTAGAATTACGAAAACCGTGACCCGATTTTTTATAAACTCTACAAGTTCTAGGCTTCGGGATAGTCTGACTTACTGTAGGCTGGCTTGATTTCCCTTGAGAAGGCCTTCCTTTTGTTGATACCGGATTTGGCTCTTTTAAAGCTTCATGCACTCCATGAACTACATCAGCTACCATTTGTTCTTCTTTACCAATATCGGTCATCATTTCTTTCAACTCCATCAGAACAGACGACATCAACTCCGTTCCCCTCTCTTGAATTTTGCTTGATTTTTTTACAATAGTATGTAAACAGATTAACTTGTTCATTAATACCACCATACCTTCTGCTCTCAATACTGTCTGGGTGGATGAATCTTCTTTCTGAGCCAGGTCCGGAGAGATAACTCTCTTTGCAATCCTTGAGCCAACGAGATTTTATCAAGTTCTTTGTAATATCTCCAATTTGCAATCTCTTCGTTGCTGAAAAAATATGCCGACAAGGAATCCCCTTGGTCTACATCCACAAGCATTCATAATTTATGATGTTGTCGGCCGGATCAAATTTAACCTTCCGGTTGACACTGTTTGGCGACATATACTTTTGGATAGTGCAAACTTCTGCCTCTCTTACGATGTGATGATGGAGAACAGTATATGCATCAGAACGTGTGTTTTTCTTCCTTACCTCTATAAACACCATTTTAGTGTAAATTGTGACAAATTTATCTTCTATTACGGCCATGCTAGTTTGATTCATAACTGGTGTTGAGAGTTTATCAGTGACATGCTTACTCATCTGGCCGTAACGTAAGGCCGCCAAACCGAAGTCACAATTTTGAAGGGCCTTCCATAGTGGCAGCTTCTCATTCAAAAATCTTTTTAGAAATGCGTTCATAGATTCACATCTATTTGTTGCAGTAGAACCGCCAAAGAAATGCCCACGTAGGAATGTGTCCGCCCATCGCTGCCTCGTTCTGTACAATGCAGTGGTCCACTCATTGTTCTCTACATTATAATCCGTTAGCATCTGCTGCCAACGGTTTTCAAATTCTTCGAATGAATAGTACATGTTTAGAAAATATGGACAGTGTCACGCCCCGATTCGGTAGAATCGATAGTCGTCCCCCGGGCGTGATGCCATGCAAGCCTAAGTTACGCTTGCACAAGGCGGTTCATAAGGTCATCCGATACAACAGCATATATATATAAGAGTACGCAGAGAAATTGAACACATTCATATAGAAGGAAAACTCAAGCTTTATTGATAATGAACATCATGTTACAGACTCGATATAAGGACGCCGCGCGGGCTTTTTACAAACTGACTCCATTACAAAATGAAGGCTGATGAGATAGCCATTCCATACATTTCATCCCTGATTACAACCGGCATTTCAAAACCACCTGGGATAGTGGGCAGTCGCTCCATCTGTCTTCTAGCTTTCAACAGCGGAGTCTTCAAAAGAGATTGGATCCAAGCTTCGACCGCACGAACGAAGCTTCAAAACACACGAGCGTTTCCTTCTTTCACGTGGCACGCTCCTCCTGATTTAGCGTACCTGTGGAGAGAGCGAGGATCAGTACAATCAACATGTACTGGCGAGTGACTAATTAATTTCCGGGCTCTCATTTGGTTCAAGAATAGATAAAAATCATATGACTTCCTTTTTGATGATCTTTCTAGCCACCCTAAACATTTTATACAAAGCATTTTGACGTTATCGTTACCTTCCATGCTCATTGTTAACAATTATACCAAGTGTTTAATGTGAAGGTCACTGGCAATAACTAGCCATTTGGACATAGCCTGGTAATACGGGACCCTTGCAACGCAAGTAGCGAGCTCCGATGCAAGTCCCCGTCTTACCGGTTGCTTCATACCCAGCTCGGCTATAACCTGTTTCTTCCTAGGCCGAGTCGGTCCCGTGGCCCCGGGTTGCCGCTCGAAGAAACCATCGCCCTTGTCGACAAGTTGTCCAAGACCGTAATCGATTCATTTACTTGTTTGTTTTGCAGGCTTGTAATAATTCTATCTCTTTTCTACGCAACACATCTTTTTCTCCTCTAACCCATAGGACTTGTATTCTTTAAGCAATTCATTCAATTACGATATCATTACCTGAGTTCATATTTTGAAATAGAGGGTCGAGACGAAGGAGGTCAGCCACTCACCTTGAGTTTTGCTTGAGGCAAGGGACTTGTTGGCTGCGCTAGACGTCGCCTACGCGATCACCTGAAATCGCACAAGCAACCGATTAGAACACTGTATTATGCAAGAGTTCGATAGGAAATGCGAGCTCGAAATGTAAACCATGAAAACCATCGAAAACATTCACGAAAACGCATTCAGAAAACCAAAGCCAAAACCAACGCAAGCGGCGTGAAAAGCAGAGCAACGGGAGGTCTCTCCCGACTCAGCCGCAGAGTCAATCCTCGAGGCGCTACCCGCTGAATGTGGGACTTTGGTTCCGAAGAAGCCATTCCATAACGTGGAATGGATCTTAATTCAACCGTTCCCGTTCGAACGATTCGATCGATCCCGACCTATCGGTCCCGATAGCGACAGTGTTCCTTTCTCGCGCACCCAGTGGACGGACAACGGGGCACGATGTAGGGACGGGGCACTACAGACAGTAACTAAAGTTGTAATATTGTAACAACAACATACTTCAAAGTAAAGTAGCAAGTGTGCGATGTACCTTTTAATCAGAAGACTCAATTTATTGTGAAAACCCTCTCGGTGTACATGTTTGGCAGCATTGTTTAGGATATGCCATGAGCACGTTCGATGAACTACGCTGGGCATTAAATCCTCAATTTCCTTATTCATGGATCTACATCCATCCGTGAGAACTGTTACTGGTAATTTGCCATTCATACACTCTTGGAATTTTTCTAGAACCCAAGAATATGTCTCTGCAGTCTCATTATGGATCATTGCAAACCCAAACACACAAGTCATTGCATGATTGTTTGTATCCACTAGAACCACCAACGGCATTTGACTTTTACTTGTTTTATATGTAGATTCAAATGCTAGTGAATCTCCAAATAATTCGTAATCGAATCGACATGCACCGTCAGCCCAAAAGAGATGGGTCAATCTGGAATCTTCGTCTACCTTGTACGCCTAGAAGAAATCTGGGTCAATGTCCTCCTTAGATTGAATAAATGTAAGTGTTGTCGTAGCATCAACATCGTCTAGTGCTCTACTATCTTGAGCTAGAACGTTGTATAAATCCTTTTTCGTCCATCCAACCTTATCCCAGCCACCTTTCTTGTGGACAATTAAATTCCATATCGCTCCAGTCCCCAACCCTGATTGCTTCATAATCTTAAATTCTTCCAACTCTGCGGGTGATATCTTATGATGGGATCTCAAAAAAACTAATTCATAATCATTCGCCAGGCTGTGGTTGTGAAGTACATAAATTTTTTTGACGGCCCACATCTTTGTAGAATCGATGTACCCAATACGAAAAATTACTTTACAGCCACTTCTGCTTTCACTTCTTGGCTCACGAACCATGTTAGGAGCTTTCTTGTATTTCTTGTGTCTGAATCCCGCATTCGAACAACACCAACTACGAACCATCCCCATCCCAGACTTGTTTTTCTTTACCTCGTTCTTTCTAATACTGAAACCATATGCTTTTGAATATATCCGGTAGAATGTCTCTGCTTCTTAAATAGAGTTGAACTGTAGGCCAACAATATCTTCTTCTAAGAGTTGTTTTGGATCTTTGTTAATGTTGGCAGACTGCAATATTTTTTTGATCGTCGCTGCATCGAAATCCAATGGAGATTCACCGTCGTCCCTAAGAACAAAATAAAATAAAATAAATATGAGAAATAAATGTAAAAATATAATACATTTCTTAAATCCATTAGAAAGGGTGATACGAAATAACATTTCGTTGTTTGCGTTGATGTCGTTGTTATGATGTATTCTTCCGGTGTTTTCTTTATCTTGTTCTTTACTGTCTCCTAAGTTAACAGCTTCCAAACTTTGCTCATCTTCCAAATCATCTGACACTCCTTTTGAAAGGAAGCTTTCTTCATCGACTAAATCTTTCACACGACGATCAGTTTCTCCATGTGACGTCGATATTGAAGAAAATAGAGTGTGTTAGAAACCAGCAGAAGAAACGAAGGACAAAAAACAATACAAGAAGAAAGAGTAATGCTATTCGTACCTCCAAATTGTCCCTCTAATATATAGCCCTCCCATCTGATGTGGCATGTTAAATAATAGTGTGTGTCATCTGATATGACTGATGACATGGCAAATTTTAATCCAAAAAGTTAACTACCCAATTTTTTCCATAATAATTTAACGTTAATATCAATGTTAATTTAATGTTAATATTAATGCTAATGTTAATGTTAATATTAATATTAATATTATTGTTAATGTTAACGATAATATTAATTTTAATGTTAATGTTAATGTTAACATTAACTTTAATGTTAATTTTTATTTTTAGTTTTATTTTTAAAAAAATTTGCCACGTCAGCTGCCAGATCAACATATCACGTCAGCTGCCACGTAAGGATGGACAGTTTGAAAGTGCAATTTGGAGGTACAAAAAGCATTATTCAGGAAGAAACAACTTCCAGCAAGACAACAACACAACCTTTTCGTCTTCCTTGTACCTCCGCCACGTGGCCCTCTTTTGATGGCTCATGAAAAATCTTGACTGATTCTAGGAGCAAGCATAATTTTAAGAAAACAACTTCCGACAACACAACTTTCTCGTCTTCTGGGTACATGTATTATTAAATTGTGTAGCTAATAACGCATGAGGAAGCATGCAACAGCATTTTCCACGTGGCCCTCTTCTGTAGGATAACGCATGCAGCAGCATTTAATGCTACGCAACCCTATTGTCTTGTTATGTGTTATGTATCCTATGTGGCATGAGGCAGAAGACAATATCTTGCATAGGCGGCAAGATTATATTCACAAATGACAATAAGTTTAAAAAGTCATCTCCAATGCAAAAAAGTATTGAAAAGACAATACAAAGTAATTTTTTACAACTTCCAAGACAACTTTTACTCTTCTAATGATATGGTATCAGTGTTTATTATTAAATTGTGTAGGATTACGCATGCAGCAGCATTTAATGCTACGGGATCTTTTGTGTAAAGAACGCAACCTGTGAGAGAGAACCCGAGAGAGAGAGAGAAAAAGAGAGTGTGGGAGATGGGATAAAGAGAAAGGATCGAGCTCGACTAGATTTTAAACTTAAAATTCAATTTTTGGTTTTCATTACTAATAACTAGTTCGCACGTACGAGTTTAGACGAAAACTAACCGTGCCTCGAGCAACGTGACATCAGCTAGCTAGGTTTCTAATACCGTGGCATTCCTGTTAATTTAAAATTTACAATATTATTGAAACTAATATTAATACTAAAATTTAAAATAGTTTTTGATTTAACATTTACTTCAAACTAGTTAAAGTTAAAATTGCATTCTTTTTTATTTAAAATGTAATTGGAACTACAATTAATATTAACATTCGCTTGTCCCGTAGTTTAAGTCCTATTTTACTGCTTCTTGCTTCAGTCTATGCACCCAAAGAACATGATTGTTCAAGTCGAACGCGTGCACAGCACGTTCCCTCGATGCAAGGCTTGACGTAGCCCTTGCTTGTCAAGTCGTTGCACAAACACATTAGAAAAGAGTTTTATTGGGCTATCGAAGTATAGCAAGCACCGTCCCGTGTCACGTGCATTTGTTAAGCAGTGAAAGGGTGTGAAGGCCACTGGCAATGTCAAGCCATCACGGACTATAGCTGGGTTAGACGGCGACCCTTTTGCGGTGGGCCGAATCGGTCCCTTGGCCTAGGAATGGATTGGTTGAAGGAGCAATACACAAGAATAGACTGCCATATTGGCAGGATTATTTTTGGTATTCCCGGTGAGGCAGAGTTTTTATTTTCCGGTGAGGCAGAGTTTTCACCATCGACTTGATTCCAGGGACGACACCAGTATCGGAGAGAGTCTACAGGATGGCACCTTCAAAGTTGGAAATCTTGTACAAGATGATTGAAGAACTCAGAACCAAAGGATTCATTCGTGCTAGTGGATCACCTTGGGGAGCACCGATGCTTCTTGTGAAGAAGAAGGATGGTACGTCAAGATTATGTGTTGATTATCGTACATTGATGACTTATTTGATCAGCTCAAGGGAGTGGCTGTATTCTCGAATATTGACTTACAGTCATGAGGGTACCATCAGATCAGAGTCAGAGAGCAAGTCATCCCGAAGACATCATTCAGATCGAGGTATGGACATTGGAAGTTCCTTGTTATGCCATTTGGAGCGACCAGTGTGCCAGTCGTATTCATAGACCCCATGAATCGTATCTTCATGCACTATTTGGATCAGTTCGTGATTGTGTTCATGGACGACATCTTAGTCTATAGCTGTAGTGCCCCGTCCCTACATCGTGCCCCGTACTTCGTCCATGGGGTACGCGAGAAAGGAACACTGTCGCTATCGATTCGGTCGGGACCGATAGGTCGGGATCGATCGACTCGATCGAACGGGAACGGTTGAATTAAGATCCATTCTCTCGCCTGAAGTAAACTCAAGGTGAGTGGCTGACCCTTCTCTTCTCGACCCCCTTCCTAGGTAAATCGATAATGTTGTTGCGAATGAAAGGATAAATGCAAGGGCACGAACACGGGAAAAGGATTGAGTTTTCAAAGATAATGTAGGCTATGTCTTAATAACTAAAAGAAAAATATGTCTTTGCACGGTTATGGACAACTTGTCGACAAGGCGGTAGTTTCCTCGAGCAGCAACCCGGGGCCACGGGACCGTTTCGGCCTAGGAGGAAACAGGGTATAGTCGTACATAAGGTTTCAGCACAGGTTAAGTGGAGACTTGCATCGGAGCTAGCTACTTGCGTTGAAAGGACCCCGATTAACAAGGCTATCCGTCCAGGATGGCTTGTGATGCCAGTGACGTCGAAGAGGGACGAGGCGAAGGAGGTCAGCCACTTGCCTTAGACTTGCTTCAAGCGAGCGACTGGTTGGCTGCGCTGACGTCGCCTACGCGATCACCTGCAACCCGCTGAATATGGGACTTGGTTCCAGAGAAGCCATTCCATAACGTGGAATGGATCTTAATTCAACCGTTCCCGTTCGATCGACCCGGCCGATTCCGACCTATCGGTCCCAACCGAATCGGTAGCGACATTGTTCCTTTCTCGTGCACCCTGTCACGACCCGCACCCGGAGTAAGGGCATGAGTGCGTGACAGCGTCCCAGCCTACACCGCAGAAACGACGTAGAACGCTGTCTAGTTCTACTATCTAACAACAGTTATAATATCAAAACCTGTCGAGAACGGTCAACTCCGAATGGAGGACAAGCAATGACAATATAATATACTCAATCACAAGCTCTAAGAAATATAGATGATACCGAAAGATAAAGACAACAAGATATGAAATATCATCCAAAAGATCCAACACAGAAATAATACAAGTCTAGAGTCAACAATCTCAATACAATACGAAAATAATATTGGAATCTATGAATCGAATCGATGCAAAGGATAAGTCCCGTTTGAGCAAATGCTGATTTTAGTTGATCTGGTGTGCAAACTATGCTTTTACGCTGGACGATAAGAGGTCGACATTTTGCCTTATTCAGTAAAGTGTCCGTAAAACCAAATCGTCGCCTTGCAACGGAGTGTGGCATGGGCGCGGTAGGCCAAATCAACCGAGTAGTTCAATGGAGGGAATTATGTATGGTATTTATGGTGCACATTATTAGGACGGGTTGCGACCGTCCAGTGTTGTGATAAGCTATGATATCAGTAAGTTTGGGATCCTTCGGATATTGGGCTAGCAACCCGTATCGAAGCGATCATAGGCTTACACATAAGGATGCCAAAGATGCATTACGGTGCGAAACATCATGACCTTCATATAGATAGGACCGGTGGGCTGAGATTAGCGCTAGGTGCAGGCGCAGGACCTGCCACCCTTATGCATATGTTTAAGTTTATGATTGGTTGGTTGAGTGAAATGATATGATTTCTTATGTAAAGTTCTAACCATGCAGGCTAGACAAAATGGGACAGAGATGAGCACGATCACTATATTTATGTTAAGATTATGTCTAACTATATCTGCCGCAGGGACACGGTAGTGGACAGGTTCAGGATATGTTCGGCTCGAGGCGGGGCTCGGCTTGGACGTGCCGAGATATGGAGTCCTTAGCGTTCAAGAGGAGCTACCACATTGGCATTCGGACTTGCGACATGGAGATGTTCAGCCAAAGACTACTTGTTGGCTATAAAGAGGCATAATGTATGGAACAATGTACTCCTTTGTGAGCTAGAGTGATCATGAGCGTTGTAGCCAATTGGCATGTTAAGTTGGGCTATTCAGAGCCATTGTAACCTTCAGTTCATTATCAATAAAAGGGATTCTTGTTGTATTCTACGTTTTCCTTCAGCTGCTTATGTTATCAATTTGAGCTATAAACACTATTGTGAATCTGTTATCTTGCCTTGCACAAGCGCAACTCCAGGCTCGTGCGACATCACGTCCCAGCGAGGACGATGATTCGGGTGAAAACTTGATAATGATGAAGACGGTAACTCGGTCGACAATCGTAAGTATCGAGGTATGATCGGGAAAATTTAACAGTAGCATTAATATTAAATCGACATTGGCTTTTCTGTTAATTTAAAATTTACAATATAATTGAAACTAATATTACGAAAATGCTATTTGGCTCCCAAAAAATTTGGGTGATACCATCTTCCATTATGTGGCATATGACATGGTTGCTAACATGAAAGCTGACATGGCAAAATTTAACAATAAAATTAATATTAAAATTAACATTAATAGTAAATAAATAATTTAATATTAAATTAACATTAATTAATATTAACATTAACATTAATATTAACATTAATATTAATATTAACATTAACATTAGCATTAGCATTAACATTAACATTAATATCAATATTAATATTGACATTAACATTAACATTAACATTAAAAAAATTTGGAAAATTAATTTTTGGGGTTAAAATTTGCCATGTCAGCTGTTATGTCATCTGCCATGTCAGATGCCACATAATGGGAGATGGCATCACCCAAATATGTTGGGAGCCCAAACGACTAATTGCTAATATTAATACAGTGGCATTACCGTTATTTTCCAATAGATTCGTGCCTTGTTCGGTCACACCCCTCCACGAGCGGGTTACACCCCCGAAACGAGGGGTTAAATAGCCTTTTCCAAAGAAGAGAACCCATCCGACTAGAGAGAAACAAAGGAGAGAAGAAGAAGAACAGTCGTAATGGAGAGGACCAAGAGCAAGATCAACTGCAGCGGATGGGCCATCATCCCTACCGAGATTCTCTCGATAATATTGGTACTGTCGGGGATGCCGGCGGACGAGGTAATGTGCAACGTGGTCCCAGTTTGTCGTTCGTGGTGGAAGGCGCTCAACGGTCCCTTAGACTATTGGTCTAACGTCGACTTGGTACAGTGGTGCCGGAGGACCCAGCAAACCGCTGAGATTAGTTTGACCGTAAAGAAGCTCGTGGCTCGCAGTGGGGGATATCTAGGGTCCTTCTCCGCGTACAAGCTCGACGAAGCAGCCTTCTGTTTTGCATGTTTAAGGCCAGTACAAAATTTTATTTGGTCTTATTCTAATACTTTATTTTTTCTATTACAAAATTTTACGTATACTTTTGTTAATTTCTATTGATGTTTTCCCATTTTTATAATACAGTGGGAAATTTCTAAGGGTGCTGCGCATTCCGAAGTGCGACGTGAGTGATGAAACTTTCGTGAGACACTTGGAGTTTCTCCCGGTGCTGGAAGAACTCGACATTAGCTACTGCCTCTATATCACGTCGACTGGAATATTTTCCGCTGGAAAGTATTGCTACCGTCTGGTCAAGCTGAGTAGGAATATGCCCCCTCCAGATTTCATGCTCAGGAACAGATTCATGCTGGACACGCATAACGAGACGGAGGAAAAGGCCGTGGCTGATTCGATGCTGCGTCTCGAGCACCTACATATGGGATTCGGCATGTTCAATGGAGACACGCTGCGATCTATCATATGCAACTGCAAGGGTCTTCGCGTGCTCGACATACGTGGGTGCTTCAACGTGCACTTCGACGACGACCTCTGGAAAAAAATTTATTTAATACAGACGTTTAAACGACCCTTTGATGATGTAATCCCAGTCCCAGGGTAACCTGGATACGAGATGTATAATGATTTAGATATCATCAATCATTCCTGGGATGAATGGTGAAAACATTAGCATGCATGCATTTTTTTATATTTTTCACCAGTCTACATATACGTACTTTGTACGTATTTTAATTAGAATATTATAAAGTCAGTTGTCATATTTTCGTCTTTTTCAGGTGACTATTTATATGTCAAGAGATTCGAAGTACAATTTTTTTTAATTTTTTTTTCTATTGAGACTAATAACCTTTAGAAAATGGTAATAAAAAATAAAATTTATTACCATTGGAATATAATGTTATATGAAAAAATGAAACTTGCATGCAAGATATTTTTTCTGAGTTCGATTCTCCATTTTGACAAAATTTTACTTTTGTCCATAATTTTTTACATGATTAATTTTTTTATAAATAAAATGGACTGTGATATAATGACGCCTAAGACGGCTCACTTCTGAGATTTCGACATTTTCCAACACAGATTTTACCATTAATACAACATCTCAGTGTAATCATATCCAAGTGATTTCGACATTTCCCAACACAGATTTTACCTTATTCAAAATGAATTCTAGCGGTGCAAATTCCACTCATATTAGTGGTATCAGTGCCATTCACCATAATTAATGGTGATCGATACGAAAATATTGGTTTCTTTTTCACAACCCTTTAAAATCTATTTATACAGCCAAACTATTCATCTTCACCAGCCTTCAAAACCAATTTATATATATTCAAAACAAAACTAAACAGCCAAACTATTTAAAATTCACAACCCTACAGAACAGTCTCAAATGTACCATTCTCCGTCCTAAATGTACCATTCTCCGTCCTATATGTATCATTCTCCGTCCTACATGTATCATTCTCCATCCTATCTCCGTCCTAAATGTACCATTCTTCGTCCTAAATGTACCATTCTCCGTCCTATATGTACCATTCTCCGTCCTACATGTATCATTCTTCGTCCTACATTTACTATTCTCCATCCTAAATGTACTATTCTCTGTCCTAAATGTACCATTCTCCGTGTTAGAGGAACGGAGAATGGCCATTAACAGTCCCAAAAATTGTTCCATACTAAGTTAAAAGCATATAATAGCACCCAAAAAATATTAACAATAGAAAAATTCTACAGAACCCAAACACCAGACTCGAACCTAGGCCTTCTATGTAAAAGCCAAACAGCACAACCAACTAAGCTTGGAATAAAAAATCAATAATGCTAAGTCTACTACCAAATGCTTACAACACTCTTACAACCTTCACCCATTGCTGACATGTGGGCCATGGCCCACATGTCAGCAATGGGTGAAGGTTGTAAGAGTGTTGTAAGCATTTGGTTGTAACTGTAGCATTATATCCCCAACTTCCAATAATGAATAAGAAATTGAATATCCCCAACTTCCAATAAGGAATAAGAAGAGTCGGTTAGGAACGTGTATATATATACATAGGGGTCCCCATTCATCTGAGTAGATTGCACATTTAACATGGCTCCAAAAAGATCATCTGGTTGGGAACCATTACCAGAGTCTTCTTCCAGTCGTCGCCGAGCCTCTCCGCTTGAAGCACCCTCTGCACCGCCTCCGGCCCATGACTGGCTGGCAGCGGCTGCAGACTTTCTGACCTCCTGCGGGTTGTCACTGGAGGTCATCGCTCGACCTCTTCATCCGGCGTCCAACTTTGACCTGTTGCCGATCACTCCGGAGGAACGAGATTCTCTGGAGAAGAGGGAAGCGTTTCGCCGCCTGTGCCATAGGGCGGGTGTGCGCACCGTGCAGGACTTTGCGGAGATCCTCCGCGAGGCCAGTGAGGGGTAGACCTCTTTTTTTTCGTTTTTTACAGTTTTTTGTCCTCCTCTTGTATACTTCGCCGGAGAATGTTCCGGCGACGAAGCTGGGATGTAATGCAATATAATATTTTGTTAACTCAATTTGGTTTCGGCTACAATCAAACTTTTACAAACTTCTTACAACTTGCACCCATTTGCTAACTATAGCATTGCTCTTTATCTATTTTTCAATTAACAAATCTTGTTACGTCAAATCCATATATCAGCGACGATATTTCCATCAATGACTTGTTACGTCATAGAATTGATTATGCTGTCAGCGTCAATCTTGCCGTCAAATCCATCTTAAATATGATTACAAAGTAAAATAGAGGACAACTTTGAGTGTTTCAATTATACTCTTTTCAAGTACATAGTCTTGTTACCAAGTCGTCAAACGTTCAAAAATTTAATCAAATATTCGAAAAATGGAAATATTGAGATTAAACTTCACATTCTTAAATATGTTGTCAATTTTTTTTTTAATTAAACATGTTTCCACCACGTTTTTTTTGCCAAATTTTTCAATAATTTATACGGAACACGTAGATATATACTAGTAATAATAGTAATAAATTTAATTTTGGAAAGTAGTTTTTAAAATTAGGGTCTCAAAATCCCAAAGGTTTATGTAGTAATTTTACATGGATATATACTAGTAATAATAGTAATAAATTTAATTTTGGAAAGTAGTTTTTTAAATTTAATAGTAATAAATTCGACCGTCTTATACTAGTAATAATAGTAATAAATTTAATTTAAGACTCAAAACTATTCTAATTTTTTTCACTTCCCAAGGTCATATAAGACAGTCGAATTTTTCCTCTTCTTCTCTCAAACCCTCTTCCTTCTCCCAAACCCTCTTCTTATCAAAATGCCGCCGAAGAAACAACGACCGTCACCGAAGGGGAAGAATCCACAAAGGGATGCGATACAGGCCCGAAGGACAGAACTTGCAAGGGCAGCGAAATCCAAGATTATGGTCGCTAGGGCAGAGGCCGAAAGGGCAGCGACGGAAGCAGCAGCGGCGGCAGCGACGATGAAAGCGGAGGCGGCAGCCAAGCCACCTGCAAAAAAGGCTAAAAAACTCAATGCTCGACAAAGACCGGAAAATCTATCTTCGATACAGAGTCGTCGGAAGACTCAACTTATGAAAATCGAAGGCGTACTCAAGCGAAGGCTAAGGTGGCAACGGATACAGAGTCATCAGCGTACTCTGAAGATTTTGAATCCTCATCAGAAGAGGAAAATAAAGAGGAAGAGCAATCATCAAATAAGTCCCAGGACGGAGAGGAGGTAAAAAAATTTAAAGACTCTAAATCTAAAAAGATTTACATTAAATATTTCAAGAAAAAGGCTGTTATGCCTGAAAGATCAATTAAGATGGATGATGTCGAAGACGATGCTTTTCTGGATATATTGAAATTCTATCAATTGGAAAATCTGAACAAATCCTGTCTTGAGAAAATCTCCCAAACAATAGTAAGAGAATTTTACTCAAATCTTCCGGCTGAAATTAAAGAAAAAGAAGAGGATCAACAACTGGTGTTTCTGAGAGGGAAACTGATTAGGGTAAATACTGCTGTCATCAACGAATTTTATGGATTTGATCCAGTTCCTGAGTTTGATATGAAAGATATTGATAATGTTTCCATGACGGATGCAATTCATGAGATTAGAGGTGTATCAATGGGTGCCAAGACCCCTCAAAATGTATACAAAGATCAATTAAAAACTTTGTATAAATTATTGTATGCCTACGTATCTCAAACACTCAACCCTACTGGACATGAGTTTTCCATCCATCCCGAGAGAGTAAAATTCCTTTATTATATGGGGAAAAAAAAAATGATGGATATAGGTTCCTACATGTTCAGTAGAATGATGCATCTCGTGGGAAAACCAACTGCAAGGACAGCTCTCCCTTTCGAAGGATTTGTATGCTCGATGGCTAGTAAACATTCTGTCCCAAGCTTAGCAGGGGATGTTTATATTAAAAACAAAGGCCCCATGAGAAAACTAACCTTCACTCGAATGTTTGGAAAACGGACAGCAGCTGCAAGCAAACCATCAACATCTGGAAAACCATCAACTTATGGAATCAAAAACACTAAGGACAAGGTTGATGATCTATACAATTTTGTTGCTGCAAACTTTGAGAATGTCTTCAAAGAGATGAAGACTATATCCGACAACCAGAAGTTGATTCTGGATAAGATTAACCAGATAGAGGTTGAATTTGCTGACCAAGAATAAGATTTTTCTTCCCTCATGAAGAAGGTAAATGGGGCTAGCCCAAACTCTTATGTAAAAATACACACTGTGCACATTGACACTTTAATGCTAGCCATCACTTTGATTTATGTTTCTGGATGTCATTTCTACATATACAGTGAGTCCATACTGACTATAATTTTTTTTATTCCGTCCCTCAAGGTGTAGGTGAAGGATATTTTGAGAAAGAAGAAGAAGAAAAAAAAAAGAAACAAGAAGAAGAAGATGGAGATGGCTATGAAGATTCATCTTTTGAGTTTTGAATCTTTTATTTCAATTTGGAAGTAATATTTGACTTGTAATATGGTTCTGAATATTTGTTGGTCATGACGGTCAACTAAATTTTGTGTTTGAAATATTGTAAGACTAAACTTTTTGCTTGTACTAAGTGCATATTTCGTAATTTGTTTGAAAAATGTAATATGGTCTTGAATTTAGACTAGGTCTGATATTTATTTGGATTATTGTATTGTGAATTATGCAGGTTCTATGTTGAATTACTAACATGGATTGGACAGATTACTGTAACGTGAATTATGCAGTTTATTGGACTTGGAAAGAAGTATACTTAATTTGATTATGATTTTTTGGTTGAAGCGTTTATTTGATTGGCAGTTGGCCTTCATAGATGATATTGATATTTTGGTGTATTCCTTTGATTTGCAGATGTCCATCATAGATTTCATGAGTCCTGGGTGCATTCCTAGGGTTTACAGATGGCCTCATTACGGATGCATTCCTGGGATCACTAAAACTTTATTTGATTGTAATGTGTTTTGCTTTCTGTAAAAAAAATCATTACATCGATGCCATCAGTATGAATTCGATGCCAGTGCCTGTTCATCTCTTGTTATTGCTGAAGCAAAATTGTATCCTGCCTGTTCATCCCTTGTTATTGCTGAAGCATAATTGTAATCCTGCATGTTCATCCTTTGTTATTGCCATCAGTACATCGATGCCATCAGTATGAAGTCGATGCCAGTGTAATGCATAATGTAATGTAAGAAAAATTCTCTTTGATAGTAGGTTAATTATATTCAAACACTCGCAAGAAATTTTGTGCAGCCATACAGTGGAAGCCTGATAAAATGATATTCAGATTTTCTTGAACATGATTTAATATTAAATGAATATACTTTGGTAAATGATATTAAAAATACAGTAAATATTTGGTAAAAAAAAATATGAGATACTTGAACATTTCCAGTCCTAATGTACCATACTTTGTTAAAAGTACAGAGAGTGTCCATTCTCCATTTTCAAAGAACGGAGAATGACCATTCTCCATGTTAAAGGAACGGAGAATGGCCATTCTGAGAATGGCCATTCTCCGTGTTAAAAGCAAAGAGAATGGTTATTCTTCGTCCATTCGCCGTGTTAAAAGCAAAGAGAATGGCCATTCTCCGTGTTAAAAGCAAAGAGAATGGCCATTCACCGTCCAAAAAAAATATTATCTTCGAAAATATTATCATTAGAAAAGTAAAAAATATTTTGTCCGATCAATATAGATTTTTTTTTTAAATATGTGAGCAGATGATCCGTCCGACCTCAGAAGCAGGTTTTCTCAGGTCACCACCACCACCATGACATGTAGCTTTATTAACAAAATATTAAATTATTAGATGAAAAATAAGATTTCTGACAATGGCATGGACAGTAAAATTAGAGCGGCGCCGCTGGTACTTCTTCTTATTCGAGGAGGTTTCGACGACGTCCGACGCGAACCGGACCGATTCTTCTCGGCGTAGCTGGTACTCATCGTTGTTCTAGGAGGGCTCGACGACGTTCGACGCGATCCGGACCGATTCTTATTTCCTTCTTCATCTCCGTTTCTCTTTCCACCACCACCACCACGACCTGTAACCAAAATTTTTTTTACGAAATATTAAATTGGATGGACGAAAGAGAGAGTAAATATGAGTTAATTTAGGGTGTTCATTAAAAAAATTAAAGTGAAGAATGACCTGCTAAAGCAAGTTACTAACAGGTCAAAAGTCTAAATCAGCATTAAATGATGTTTCTACTCTATTATTCAATCCGAACCATTGGATCAACATCCAATGGTCCAAATTTCGGATGTATCGATACATCCTTTTCCAGGAGATGTATTGTAGAACGATCCTTTATATAAAAGAAATATCTTTTCAATGATATACTTTTCAATTTGTTATGTAGTTGGCATAAGCACTAGCTAGAATTTTATAATAAGTTTATTGAGCTACATTTTTTTTCTTCTATTTGGACAAATTTTATGAGCTGATAAACAAAGTCAACTTTTGGCTTTAAGTCTGTATATTATTCTATCTCGTCAAGCTTTCTCATTTTAAAGAGTTGCTCTCGAGCCGAGTTCAAGATCCCAAATATTATAGAGGGCAAGCTAAGCTTAATTTTAGGCTCGTCTTAAAGCTCGAGCCCTGGCCGAACAAGACCGGAGGGTGTTCGCTCAAAGCTCAGCTCGTTAGCACCCCTAGATTTGCGCCACGTTTCACTATTTCAAAGTTGTCTTCCTGTCAAACAAAACAATATCATGTTCATTTCCAGTGTAAAGTGTAACTGTAAACTGCATCCTTGGTACACACCCATCACTGCCATTGTTAGTGGTGGCTCCAACTCTCACATATACAATTCTCATACCACTCTCTCTTTTAAATGTCTTTTTTCGCTAGTATACATCATTTTATGGTTTCGTCTTTGTTAAATATATGGTTGGTATACCCCCTTGTTAGCAATCACTCGAATAAAACTCGTATTGTACGCGAATTTTTTCGTATCTTTCAGAAACGTATAATACTTGCGTACTTTTGAAAGGTTCGAATTAGTACGTAAATTTTAAGCATGCGAAGTTTTAAACGTGTTCCATATAAATTATTAAAATTTTGGCACAAAAAACGTGGTGGAAACCTGTTTAATTAACCAAAATTGACAACGTATTTAAGAATACGAAGTTTTTAACCTCAATATTTACATTTTTCGAATATTTCACCAAAATTTTTTAATGTATTTTATTTGCACTGAGCTGATTTAGACTCGTACTCTTGCCGTCCCGAATTCTTCCCGTTTGACAAATTGCTAACAAGGGGGTATACCCATCTTAGAGTCAGGAGTTTGTTGTCCTCGAGAAATGTTGGTGATGTGTAGAAACGACTTGTGAAGATATGAAATTGTGCAGGAATTTAGGGAAGCAAGCGCAGTTATTTTTCTTGGTTGCTTCAGTTTAATTAGCGGTTAGTACTACACGGTATGTTGTGTCCATGGATTGAAGTTATACAGAAGGATGTGGTTTTTGTTAGCGTTACAGAGGAAGTGACCCTTAAAAGAACTGAATGTAAGAAATGATTCAAACAACTCACCCCAAAATTTTGGGATAAAGACATTTTTGTTGTTATGTTATCCAAGTTTATTCATAATTATCCAAACACTTTAATATGGGTATCCATCAAATTAATGCTTGCTTTTAATCTTAGTCTCGTCATTTTTTTGACTCAATGATGTTATTTAGGCGCATCAAGTGGAATCGGTGCTGAAACATCTCGTGTTCTTGCACTGCGAGGAGCTCATGTTATCCTTGCGGTCAGGAACTTGTCTGCCGGTACTGATGTCAAAGAGGCAATCATAAAAGAGATCCCCTCTGCTAAGGTTGATGTAATGGAATTAGATCTCAGCTCAATGGCAACTGTAAGGAAGTTTGCAGCAGATTTCATTTCACTGAACCTCCCACTGAACATTCTCATGTAAGATCATGAAACTGAACACTTTGAGCTATGTATCATATAGATGTCTTGTGATATCTGCAGTGGCGTAGCCAGATTTTTAATCTATTAAAAAAAGTAATAAATCATAATAAATGTGAAAAATAATGATGATATGGTTGACGGTTTCAGAACTGGACGAAATTTACAATGTAGGAACTTCGACGTTGCGTATTCAATGACGCACGTCTCGTTGCGATGCGAAGTGCGCTCGAAGAATAATTACAAAAATTTCGAAAAATATCATTACAGTAGAATTCGACGGATTAGGACAAAATTCGTTGTGCACAGTCGACGAATTCGAGTTTCGTCAATATCCACAAGTCGACTATGACCATACGCATCATAAATAATGAATTTTTTATGCAAAACATGTTACACGACAAAATTAGTAATATCACTATTTTGGTTATATACTAGTATAGATATTTTTTCCCCTCAAACTCGGCATATCATAACCCAAGTAGACCCTAAAGGAATTTTCGTATTCTGTATTGTTTGTTCTCCTTTTAGGGAGCGGATCTGTCTCTCAAGGTTCAAACAGAATAATATTTTTGGTTACATATTAAATGTTTATATACATTGGATTACATGTATAGAGTTTCTTTGTCATTGACGTGCACATTTTCCATCCACGTCTTTCCGACTCTAATCCATTTGACATTGATGTTTGAATGAAAACTACATATATAAACTAAAAAAAAAAAGAAGTCAAAACTGGCTACGGCACTGTAATTATTCTTCGAGCACACTTCGGATCGCGACGAGACGTGCGTCATTGAATGCGCAACGTCGAACTTCCTACATTATAAATTTCGTCCGCTTCTGAAACCGTCAACCAGATCATCATTATTTTTTTATATTTATTATAATTTATTACTTTTTTTAATAGTAAGGGTCGTACCCTCTAGGTTAAAATTCTGGCTACGCCACTGAATACGTCTATGTGTCCGAATTCATCTATGTTGGTAATTAAGCTGCTCACGCAATTTCTTTAATTTGCAGCAATAACGCAGGAGTAGGGGTGGACAAGTTCACGCTTTCTACTGATGGCATAGAGATGCATTTCGCAACAAACCACATAGGTCATTTTCTCTTGACGCAACTTTTACTGGAGAAGATGGAAGATACATGGCGTACGAGTGGCACGGAAGGTAGAATTGTTATTGTGTCATCAGAAGGTTACAGGTTGTCCTACCGTGAGGGAATCCGTTTTGATAAGATCAATAGTGAATCGGGGTGAGTATTATTACACACAAACTTGTCTTAATGACTTGAACACAAATGTGAATTTTACCTGTTTTTCTGTTTTTTTTTTTTTTTTTTTTTTTCAGGTACAATAGTTTTGTTTCATATGGGCAATCAAAGCTCGCAAACATATTGCACGCACAAGAGCTTTCCTGCTACCTTAAGGTATATATGTATATCTACGGAACATATAGGCAATAATTAACATTTTGGTACTCCCAATCAGGGCCGGCCCTAGGGCAAGCCCAACAAGCCAGCGGACTTGGACAACCCCCGGCCCTAGGACAACCAACCGGTCCATAAATTAAACCAAAAAAAAAATCATCCATCAAAAGGAAATGAAAGGAAAGGAGCTGGAAATGAAAGGAAAGAAAAAGGAAAGTAGCTTGAAAGGAAAGGAAATGAAAGGTGCTGGAGCTCTAAAGGATGATTCTCTTTATCTTCGAATTATTTGAGGAAGAATACAATATTGTTGGTCTTTACTTGTGAAAAAGTATGGTATTTGATGTAGCAGTGTTGTATTGTTTTATTTGAAACATGGTTAACTTTTCTTTGGATGTTGGCTTCAGTGCCGGTCTATCGGTCTATCTGATCATCTGTCTAATTAGGTTTTTAAGATACCTCCTACTTAAGTATAGTTCAGTTGTTGTGCAAACATGTGGTTTGCTTCATATAAATGTGAGCTTTGTCTTTTTAGTGTATTCCTTCTTTTCAGCCTAAAAGGGATTGGCGTGACAATTTTATGAGATAGTTAGGTTGCTGCTGCATGTAACATCCTAGAAACAATGGTTTGTCCACTAAATGTTTAAAGCATTCCTTGATACTTTGCAGACTTGAAAGTTATTATGGAAAGTTGAGATGTAGAAAGTCTCAGTTCTATGTGGGTCTATATAGTACATACTCGATCCCTTCCCAGCCAAATCAACATATACAACCTTGAGACTAAACAGTCTTTGTTCAAGATCTAGTGAGTCCAACAATTAGGTTATCTACCATCTTAATAAGATAATAACCATATTTTTTTATGTAGTGTCACTCATTGTAATAAGGGGCAACCAAAGTTTCTTCCGGCGGGGACAACCCATCATCGTAGGCCGGCCCTGCTCCCAATATTATATGAAGTAGGGTTAAAGTGTAAAAAAATCCTCCTTAGGTTTGCATCGTAAGCAAAATAAGACTCGTCAGAAAACTAAAGCAATTATCCCCTCCTTTAATTTGCCGCTTCAGCAAAAGAGCCCATGCCGTTGATTAGCCGTTAGAAACGACCGTTAATAACTTTTTTTAAACAAAATACCCAAAATGCCCTCCTCTACTCCACCAGCGGTGGCCGGCTCCCCTCATCCTCCGTTGGCCGGCCACCCTCGACCCGCCCCTCTCCCTCCGCTGGCCGCCCCCCTCGACCCGTCCCCTCCTCCCTCCGTTGGCCGGCCCCCTTCGACCCCCCCCCCCCCCCCCTCCTCCTCCCTCTGCTGGCCGCCCCCTTGTCCCTCCGCTGGCCGCCACCCCTCGACCCCCCTCCCTTCGCTGGCCGGCGACCCTCCCCCCTCCTCTGGCCAGCCCCGCTCGACCCGCCCCCACCGCCGGAGAAAGGGAAGGGGGGGGAAGAGAGGAGGGGGGGATAAAATCGTCTTTTTAGACGTATTTTAACGGCTGTTAACGGCATGGGTGCAAACTGAACAAAAATAAAAATGTGAGGGTCTTTTTAAACTAGGGGTCTTTAAATGTAAAAATGCAAATCTAAGAAGGCTTTTTTTTTGCAGTTTACCCACATAAAGTAATATTGTCATACCCATACATTTAGCCTGTAGTTCTTGCCTTCCCCCCGCAAATGCTTATATATCGTGCTAATTAGACTGCTAAACGTTATTAATTCATCAGGATGTTTGTTTTATATGATGACACAGCTGACCCACATTGCTAATGTTTTCTTAATTAGTTTATATTTTAAGTTTGTTGTCGGTATAGGAAAGAGGGGTAGAAGTGACTGCTAATTCCATTCATCCGGGGGCTGTTAGCACCAACATACTGCGGCATCACAGTTTTGTTAGTGGTAAGACACTTTTCTATTTACTTCTGGATTACTCTTCAGTTTGATATCTATGTTTTTCTATTAAGAAATGTTGATAATGTAACTCACATTTTCCAACAATAATACCAACCATATCCCCTAAGGGTATGCTTGGCAATGATAGGGGTAGCGGTTATAAGGTGTTTTTAGAGTACCGGTTATGAGCGGTTATGAGGGGTCCGATTTTGGATGGTTTTTAAGTAGCGGCTTTTAAACCAGTCCAATACATGCTTGGTAATTCACTAACGAGCGGTTCTGAAATTTTTTTACACGAATAAAATTACATAGGAAAGGATATCAGTAGTTATAATTATATATTTTTTGTCAGGATATAAAGAGAATAAAATAATAAAGTTGCTCAAAACCCATCGATTTGGGGTGTTTATAAAGCTACCCAAAATTACATTATACCGATTTTGGAGGGCTTTTGAGCCGACCAAAATCAATACCTCAAAAAAATTAACAAGCAAGAGTTTTCATAAATGGTCGGTTCAAAAACATAGAACCGGCAAGCATACCCTAAGTTCCTATGAGTTTACTATGAACTGTAGGCTTTGCTTAAAAGCTTAATATTTCTAAAAAGGAGGGATAGAAAAGAATATGGATTGGTTTGTTGATCTATTGCTTGTGCATACAGCTTGATGTGATCCAATATGCTTTCTTTCTTCCCAAACTCTTATCATCCATTGATCGGTTGTTTAAGTTTCTATGAGGAAGGGCTTCTATCAAAATTAGATTTGAAGTGTTGCTGCATGATCCTGGGAATTTAAACTTCGTGAACAAAAGTAGGTCTACCCAAATAAAACTAACAGTCGACTAGACCAGTATAATTTTACATCTTTATAAGTCGTTTGCTTTCATCCCTGTAAATAATTTTCTTCAAAAATTTAACTATTGCTTGCGCTTGATCCATAGCTTTAGAGCTTGTTTTATCTTGATATTTCGAATATTTGCTGGCATAAATGTTTTAGGCCATTGATAAAGGCACAAGAACAAGAAAAAATGTTAGGGGCATCAAGATTTTGGCAATTTTCAGAAACTCAGGACTGCCAATATTTTGACAGTCCAGTGCATATCCAATCTCGATATCCGAAAATTTTTGGCAGTCATGTGAATATTTGGTTGTGCCTTTATCAATGGCCATGTTTTAAAGCTCTTACCTTACTCTTTCTTCATCTGCATTTTGTCTAATGCAGGTATTGTCACAGCACTGGAGAAGTTTCTATGGAAGAATGTTCAGCAGGTCAGTTGAATAAACAACTTAGGTCTCGTTTGGTACACCGTAATGTAATCGTAATCGCAATGTAATCAAATGGAAAAGGAAAGAAAAGGATCGTGACTATAAATCAGAATAATGCCCATCACGTAAGAACTAAATATTTCCTTGTATGTTATACTATAATATAAATTGATTTCATGGAAGAAACTAAATAGTAGTGTCATGAGGACGCAGTATGTCTCCAACATGTTATTCATCTTTTTTAAAGCACTGAAAAAATTGTAGCCATACTCCAACATGTTGTCCTGGAATTTTACATACAATCAAACCTAAGGTTACAAGCCACTTAAAATGCAAATGCAACACTTTATTAGCTAGTTGTATGATTCTATCAACACATACTCTTTATGATCATTTCTTTCTCTCAAAAACATAAGGTATGCAAATGCAAAACTTATTCATATTGACAGTGATATCTTCGCAATAAAACTTTAAGTTATGGTTCCTTCGTAACTTAAGTTATTAAGACTTGGATCTCTGCGTCTAGTCCGATCACATTTTGGTTGATGTTGAAAGAGAACCTAATGGTGGTTGGATTCATTTCACTGCAGGGGGCAGCGACGACATGCTACGTAGCATTACATCCCCAAGTTAAGGGCGTGACCGGCAAATATTTTGCAGATAACAACTTGGCTGGACTAAAAGGGCAGGCGACAAATACAAATTTGGCAAAAAAGCTTTGGGACTTCAGCCTGAACATGATCAATTGATATGATCTTCGCTTTGGGATTTCAGCTTGAACATGGTCAATTGGATGTTATATGAAAAGAAACAATCAAGGATTTCAGGAGTTTGTAATTAAATTTCTGCAGCTGAAAGTTGTTGTAGGAAATAATAATGCCCATGTTCCCATTACTAGGATTTGTTACAATATATATAGTGTCTACATTTGGGCTTATGGTATGGGCCATATTTACAATACAAATATAATCTAACACCCCCCTCAAGTTGGAGCATGCAAGTCACAAATGTCCAACTTGGGAAGGAAAGAATCAAACACAAGCTTTCCAAGGGGCTTGGTGAAGATGTCAGCTAGTTGAGAAGAAGTAGGAACATGCGAGGCTATTACGGTGCCATCTCGAATAGCATCGCGAACAAAATGCAAATCTACCTCAATATGCTTACTGGGTTCATGAAATACCGGGTTCTGAGCCAGGTGCAGGGCTGACTGACTGTCACAATACACCGACATAGCAGACTCCTGGCGAACGCCCAAACACACCAATAACTCCTTCAACCATTTCAACTCACAAACAAGCGCAGCAAGAGATCGGTATTCAGCTTCAGCGGAAGATCGGGAAACAGTTGATTGCTTCTTGGTCTTCCAAGAAATAGGAGACCCCCCAGAAACACCAACCAGCCTGTAACAGAGCGGCAAGTCAAGGGACAACTGGCCCAGTCGGAATCACACCAACCAGAAAGACGGAGATCACAATCAGCTTTCAAAAGAATACCCTGTCCAGGTGCATGTTTGAGGTATCTGACAACTCTCAAAGCAGCATGCCAATGATCTTGTCGAGGCTCCTGTAAAAATTGAGACAAGATATGCACAGCATAGGCTAAGTCAGGGCGAGTAAACGATAGATAAATCAACCTCCCAACCAGCCTCCGATAAGTCTCTGCATCCGCCATCTTTGGACTAGTCGATTCTGCCAGCTTGTGATTGGGCTCCATGGGAAAATCAGCAGGTCGAGACCCCATCAAGCCGCATTCTGAAATGATGTCCAAAGCATACTTCCTTTGACACAAGTAAATTCCTTCTGCACTCCGAGCCACCTCTATGCCAAGAAAGTACTTCAACACACCAAGGTCCTTCATGTGAAAGCAAGAACTAAGGTACTGTTTGAAAGCATCTAAAGCACCTGTGTCATTACCAGACACAATCATGTCATCCACATAGATCAAAACATGCAACTCTACCTTCCCTTTAAAAAGAGAGAAAAGGGAATAATCGGAATGAGATTGAATAAATCCATAGGATATCAGAGAAGCAGCAAACTTAGCAAACCAACAACGTGGTGCCTATTTCAATCCATATAGTGACTTACGCAGGCGACACACTTTGTTGGGTTCACTATGCGAAAAACCTGGCGGCAACTTCATATACACCTCTTCGGTCAGATCTCCATGAAGAAAAGCATTGTGCACATCCATCTGGTGCAAAGTCCAGCCTCTCACAGCTGCAACAGCCAAGAACGTCCGAACTGTAGGCATCTTAGCTACCGGGGCAAATGTCTCTGAATAGTCGATCCCCTCAACCTGATGATTACCGAACACAACCAGTCGTGCCTTTAAGCGTTCAACACTGCCGTCGGATTTGTACTTTATTTTGTACACCCATCTACTTCCCAATGCTTTCTTCCCAGGAGGCAAATCGACAAGATTCCATGTTCCATTATCTTCCAGAGCCTGTATTTCAGTTTGCATAGCCGCGCGCCAGCCCGAATCTTGCGAGGCCTGGCGATATGAAGTAGGCTCAACACCTGCAGTGATAGCTGTAAGAAAATCTCGGTGTCCAGCAGTAAATATGTCATAACTTAGAAATTGTGTTAGAGGATACGAAGTACCTGAGGAAGTGACGGGAACAGATGAACTGTGGTGGAGGGGGGACTTTTACTTCTAACAGCATTCGTCACAAAATCATGTAATCGTACTGGCTGTGATTTCTTTCTCATTCCTCTTCCCAATACTACCTCGTCGGGCACCTCTGGCAATACTGTTTCCCCTGTATCATCAGGAGTATCCGCATCACCCCCAGCGGACTCTCCTGTCAACACTTCTGCATCTACCTGTGCATCCTCGCCATTCGGTGCCGAGCCACCATCAACCACTCCGGCCTCAGCAACCGTAGCCAGCACCATCCCAAAAGCCTCTATGTCGTCTCCCGGCACCTCAACAGATGTATGACGTATCGCAGAAGACATCTCGCTAGCAGAGCCACACCCAGAAAATTCTTTTTCATAAAAAAGTAACATCACGGGATACAAAAAATTCACCAATCTCCAAATCATACAGTTTCCATCCCTTTTTATCAAGAGGATACCCAACAAAGATACATTTTCTACTCATACTGGCAAATTTATCATGTCGGAATTTCAAATCATACGCATAGCACAGACAACCAAAAATACGTGGATGATCATACGAAGGAGCCGAACCATATAAAACTTCATAAGGAGACTTAAAATGCAAGACACTAGAAGGGGTTCTATTTATCAAATAACATGCACCCAGAACACATTCTCCCCAAAAATCTATGGAAAGAGAATCGTGAAATCTCAATGCCCTGGCTACATTTAAAATATGTCGATGTTTTCTTTCCACCCTTCCATTCTGTTGAGGTGTCCCAACACAGGATGTTTGGAACAATATACCTTGAGATGAAAAATAATCTCGTAAACAATTAAATTCAGTGCCATTGTCACTCCGTACACGACGTATATCAGCCCCAAACTGACGTTTCACCATAGCAATAAATTTAAGAAACATAGAATAAACAGCACACTTATCCGTCAATAAAATAACCCGAACAGCTCTAGAAAAATCATCCACCAAAGTCAAAAAATATCGTGCCCCATTAGATGACGGAACACGATATAGTCCCCACAGATCACAGTGTATAAGTTCAAAGCATCTCAAAGCACGACTACTACTATCAGGAAAGGCATCACGAGTCTGTTTAGCTTGATGACAAATATCACAAGCCTTATGAGAAAACACACTACTACCAGAGAAAAAAGGTAAAGTCTGCATTACTTTATCTGAAGGATGCCCCAGTCTACTATGCCAAACCTCGGAATCACTCTCTTTGCATGCCAGGATCACCGAAGCCAAAGAAGCTGGAACCTTCCCCAAGAAGTAAAGTCCACCCCTTTGTTCACCTGCTCCAATCACCATCCTCGTACTTCGGTCCTGAACAAAACACAATCATGAGTAAATAACATATCACAATTTCTGGCACCAATCAATTGTGAGACAGAGATCAAGTTACAAGTCAATGTCGGAACGTAAAGAACATCCGTCAACACCAATGAAGCAGTCAAAAATACTTTGTCTCTTAGAACAGCCTCAATAGTGCTCCCAGCAGGCAAAGTCACAGGACAGACAGGGCCCTCAAAGCAATCAACTAAACAGTCACAAGAACCTGTCGCATGAAGAGTAGCCCCAGTATCGAATATCCAAGGGACAGAAGAATTCTCATCCATCAAACGATCAGAGTTTGAAGAACCAGGGTTGGAAGAATTATCGTTACCCAGCAAGCTCATCAGTTTCTGTCATTGTTCACCTGAGAATGGCGAAGGATACCCTCCATACATCATATCCGTCGAACTCCCAGTAAGACTAGCAGGGACACCATGACCAGCAACGGCGACATGATGAATAACCCCTGCGCCACCAGTACCGCATCCCTCATCACGTCTCTGCTGTGGTGCCGGGCCTCTGCCACCACCAGCACCACGTCCGCCTTCACGCCGAGGACGAGTCTCCCACCACTCTGGATAGCCAATCTTGGCAAAGTAAGTTACAACATCATGACTTATTTTCTTGCAATGAGTACATATCATACCTGAATACCTGATTTGTCCCTGGAATCTGAGGTTCTACTATTAGAAGCAGTAGAAAGACGAGGTGAAGTCTTGATAGCCAGCGCCAACACCTCCTCAGTAGCGGATTAGACCTGAGATTTTCGTATATCCTCCTCCTCATGGACTGCCTGGTATGTCCGATCTAAACTTGGCTGAGGATCCTGAGCCAGAAGATTAGATCGGGTATGACCATACAATTCAGCATTCAACCCATACATAAAGTCCTGAAAGTGGTCTTCATCCCTTATAGCCTGTAGCTTGGCAGCAAGTTCACCACAGGTACAAGTAGGCAATAGAAAATAAGCAGCTTGTTCATCCCACAAAGACTGCAAATTTCTAAAGTAGGTTTTCACAGACATCGAAGCCGTTTGTTTGCACTCAGCCAAAGCCACCTTAATTGACTATAGCGATGTATATTAGCGACGGCGAAAAAAGCAGTCGCCGATAATTGACTATAGCGACTCCTAGTGTTACACGTCGCTGATCGTCGCTGCGTAGCGACGTTCCGAGATGTAGAGTTTATTACGTCACTGAATTGCGACGTTTTGCGACGGATATTTGTTTACGTCGCTGTATTGCAACGTTTTACGACGTAGATTTTATACGTCACTGACGTATTTCATATAGGGTTACTGGCCCGATCGAAATCACAATTTTTTACCCTAAAGTTTTTTGTTCCCGCTCGATCCCCCTCCCCCCTCTCCCCCCGGCGAACCCTCCCCTCCGGCGATGTCACGACCCGCACCCGCTAAAAGGGCACGTGACGCGACAACGCCCAGTCCTCACCGAAAAATCGGCGTGGAACGCTGTAGATTTTTCTACTCTAAACAGTTTATATATATATAACAAAAACCTGTCGAGAATATGGTCAACTCCGAACGGAGGACAAGCAATGAATATATATATGAGTACTCAATCACGACTCTAAGATAACAAAGTAAAGACTGAAAGATAAAGACAACAAGACGATAAAATAATAACCTGTCAAGTCCAAACACCAAATAATATACAAGTCCAAGTCTCTAATACAATCCATAATAATAACAGTCTCAAAAGTAGCTGGAGACAAAGTCCAGTATAAAAGACCTACTCTAACTAAGCAAGGGGTAAGGTCTCGCCAGGCGGAACTAAGCCCTGCTAGACCAAAGTCTCCAGGTCTAGGCCCACTACGTCATCCGGACCGTAGTAGGTACAGTAATCCCCCTCGTCTGCATCTGTAATATTTTTAACATATCCTGTCAGGATGGAACGAGTACAATCTACTAACAACAGTTCACAAGATATGACAAAAGTTATAAGACTGTAAATAGAGAGTATATACAAGAAAATCATGGAATGTACATGTGAGTATCATGGCAAGGTAAGCTGTAAAACTAGAGCTAGAACAAGGCAAGTAAACTGATCATAGCATGTACAAGAATCAAGAATCATGTATCTAGTTGTGTGAAAACTAGCTACAACATGTGGCCGGCTTGGGTCTGCACAGGTCTACTGATCAGCCAATCCCACGTGGAGTGTAGGATTGGTAGCATTCAAGGTCTACAAGAATAAACAAGGTGGATAATGACCACACATCTACACTAGTACTCCCCGTCCCCGACTGGTAGAGTGGATCCGAGCAAGACACGTTACGACACGAGATTCTACGAGAAGGGAGGAAGTCTTTTCGAGAATCGGTGTCCATATACTGCATAAGAACTACAAGGGGGCTTGCACAAGATATACCAAGATAACGAGGAATAACATCTCATGTCGGGATCCATGAATACCAATCCGTGTGACCAATATGTCGAGAACAAGCATATCCACACTAATTACATGAATCATAACAATTATTATAAATTGGAAAAGTGTCAGAGAATGTACTCGCCTGTAATATGGTATGATATGTCAACCGGAGCAAATGCAGCATCTCGAGGACCTATAGAGAACAAGACGTATCAATACTATACTTAGGAAATAAAGTCAAATCAATTTAAACCCTATTAAGTAATTCTAGGTTAAGACACGTTAAACTAGATTGTACGAGGTCAACCTAAGTCATATTAGGTCTAGCTAGGTCATACTGGGTCAATGCAAGTCAAACGAAATTAATCTAGGTCAATTTGAGTCAACAGTTGACTTTTGGTCAACCGATCAACTCTGGTCAACCATGGTCAACTCTGGTCAACCATAGGTCAACTCTAGGTTACTGGTGACTAACAGTTGACTTTTGGTCAACTGCACAAGTCTAATGGAATTTGGAACTAAATTGGACAAAGTGTTGACCCATAGTTGACTTTTGGTCCAAAAAGTCAACCGTGGTCAACCGGGGTCAAGACTAGGTCTAGACGGCTATTTCTAACTATTACCAACCTCTACAACCCATATCCAAGTCCATCTTGGACTTCGAAACTCATATCTTGGCCGTAGGCCAATATCCTATTTTTACCTTTTCTAAGGTAAAATTCTAGCCTAGGTGGAAACCTAGTTAGCCTACCTACGCTTATTATTTTGACCCGATCTCCCAGGGTAGTAAGGTACTAGCCTATAGGTATATTACCTACCATAATACCTAGGTAACGTGGACGTCTAGTCCATGTTACGGCCCGTTGCCAAAATCTTGAATATTTCAAGATACGCAATGGTACGGCAGCGATACCGGCGCCCTACAACCCCGATTTCCCTCGGAAGCTTACCCGCAAAATCTAAATCACGTATTCTAACTCCACGCCAAGTTTCATCGCGTTTCGATACTCCGGGCTCAATTTTGCTCTCTAACTCGATTTCTCCTAAAAATCCCCTTCTATCTCTACTCTAATTCCTCTTCTAGTTTCCTCTTCTAACTTCTTCCTCCCATTCTAATTCTTCTTCTCCTTTCTACTTCCTATTCCCCTTCCCTATTCTCTTCTTATCTTTCTCATTCCTTTCCTAACTTCTTAATTCTTCCTTCCACTTCTCTTCAACTCTTCTACTATTTCTTCTCTCCTCCTAACCTTTCTTCTTCTAATTCTTCTTTCTAAACTTCTTTCTAACTATCAATCCTATCTATATATATATACATATACATATCTATATATACATATATATACATATAGGGGGGGTTTATAGGCTTATAGGGATTAAAAGGGGGGGGAGGATTCCTGCTACTGCTGCTACTGCTGATTCCTGCTACTGCTGCAGCTGATTGCTGCTGCTGCTGTTGTTTTCTCCACTTCTTCTTCTCCTTCTTATTCTACTTCTCCTCTACTCTTCTTTCTACATATATATATATATAGATATATATATATATATATATATATATATATATATATATATATATCTATATATATACAACACACACACTCATCTCCATATACATATATATACATACATATATATATATATATATATATATATATATATATATATATATATATATATATATATATATATATATATATATATATATATATATATATAAACACACACACACTCTCACACAAACACACACACACACACACACTCACAAACACACACTCTCACCACCACTCTCATGACACACACTCTCTCACAATACCACCACCACCACTCTCTACACACACACACAAATATATATATATATATATATATATATATATATATATATATATATATATATATATATATATATATATATATATATATATATATACATAGATATATATATAAAAAAAATATATATATATACATAGATATATATATATATAAATACACACACACACATTCTCTCTACCACACTAACACACGCAAGCACACTCTCACACAACACCTCCCTCATGACAACACCGCTACCACTCTCATTCCTCTACACACACACAAATTAAATATAAATATATAATACATTCACATATATATATATATATATATATATATATATATATATATATATATATATATATATATATATATATATATAT
Organism: Iris pallida; assembly: GCA_029216955.1. Taxonomy (NCBI): domain Eukaryota; kingdom Viridiplantae; phylum Streptophyta; class Magnoliopsida; order Asparagales; family Iridaceae; genus Iris; species Iris pallida. The sequence goes on from JANAVB010002199.1 coordinate 17,278,784, forward strand.
ATATATATATACATATAAAATATATATATATATATATATATATATACCATTTAATATATATATAACCCCTAATAATTTCCTTAACCTAGATTTCTAGGGAACCCTAGGAAAATTATGGGCAAAAGATGGAGAATCTTATTCTCTACAATTATTGTGAAGGAGATAAGTGCAAAGGAGAAGTAAATGACAATTTAAATACATACCTAGAAGGGGTTTTTCTTGGTGGAAGGAGATCTTGAGAGAAGAAATGAATTTGGAAGAGAGAGAGAGAGAGTTGCTTAATGAGGAAGAAAGGGGGGAAGCCTTGTCATGGCCGGCCAAGGGGTAGGGGGTTAGTGGGTTTTGGGTAGGATCCATTAGTCCCCAACCCAATAAACTTGGTTCGGTTTGATTCGGGTTTGGTTCGGTTTGTTTCTAATGAACTAATTAAGTCTCTAAAATGACAAATTAAGCCATGAAAAATTGGGTTTATGGTCTCTAGCCTAATTAGGATGGTATGTGGGCTAAGCCCAGCTAGTATGGGGGGTCCCACTAGGGTCCAGGCTACCCGGGTCTCCAATTTGAGTCCGAATTGGATAAAATCCAAACCAACCCAAATAAATCCCAAAAAATTACATAAAATCAAATAAAATTCCTAAAAATTATAAAAATTGAAAAAATGACGAAAATACCCCTAATTTGAAAACTAGGAGTGACAAATCTACCCTCATTAAAAAAATTCGTCCTCGAAATTAAAACGGTCGTACTCTTCTCTAGGTCAAGCACCCAACAATCAAGGTCTACTAAATTTTATCCGAAAGTTATATAACATGTAACCCAGGAAATTAGAACACATGCATGGTTTTAAATCTCTACAGTATCGTATTGTTGCAGTCTTCATTGGGATTTTCTATTTAATCTAGCATGATCATCACATATGCAACTAAAGGTACTAAGAAAGCAATTATCAATCAATGGACGGAAAGAACAGGTAAAAGAAAGAGCAAGACCCTACCTCCTAGTCCAATACGTGCAGGATCCTCAACTGTCATCGCAAAAGCCCTATCCTGGCGGGGTATATCCCGCTGCTGGTGGAGGGCGTGATGCGGTACCATAGGTGGCCTACCCTGTGCTCCCTGAGCTGCACGGCGATGGTTCGTAGGACAATCTCTCAACTGATGTCCAGCCTCCCCGTAATAGAGGCACAAGCCCAGCCTCTTCCGGCAGACCTCCCAGATGTGATCGGGCTTCTTGCAGTAGCCGCAAGGAGCCCCATGCTGAGGCTGCCTCTGCTGAGTGTGCTGCACCTGCTGTTGAACCGGTGCTCTGGCCTGCACCTGCGGCTGGTGATGCTGGAAAGAACGATGCTGAAGCTGAGGGCGCTTAGCAGCCCCTGCGCTGCTAGAAGCTCCCGAGAAAAGATCACGCTCCCTCTTAGGCTTCAAGCCCCACTCCCGCTCAACCTTGCGGGCCTCCGCGTAGATCTGGGTATAAGTCTCATAGAAGGAGGGAATGTGGATCTTGATATCCCAAGTGAGCCCCTCCCTGAAACGGCTCGCCCTAATCTTCGGGTCTCGAACCATGTACTCTGCGTATCGGCTCAGACGGCCGAACTCCGCTGCGTACTCTTCCACAGATAGACTGCCCTGCTGCAGATCCTGGAACTGTCGCACCAGGTCAATCTTGTCCGTGGAGGAAAAGAACTTCTCCTTGAAGAGGAGCTTGAACTCTGCCCAAGTACGGCCCTCTCCAGCTAGGGCTGGCTCGTTTCTGAACCAGGTGCGCGCAATGTCTAGCAACTGCAAACCTACCGCCTCGACCTTCAGGTCGTCTGCCAGGCGGGAGGCCCTCATCTGCCGCTCGATATCCTCGAGCCAATCATCTGCATAGACTATACCCTCGGTCCCGCTAAAGTCACGGGGCCCGAGCTTCTTAAAGTCCTGGATATCCCCGTACCTCGGTCGCGTCCCCGGATGAGGAGCCCTCTGCTCCACGGCTGCAAGGGCCAACTGATGGGCATCCTCCATGCCCTGACGCATCGCGTCTGTCTGCCTCTGCTGAGCCTCGTCCTGGGCTCTCTGAGTCTCCAGCATCTGTTGGAGGAAGGTAAGCATCTGCCCCATATCTGTAGGCAGAGGAGGTGGAGGTGGAAGTATGTCTGCAACTAGCGGAGGAATTCGCTGCACAAGAGGAGGAAGAGCGCCCCCGACAGCTCCCGGCACTACGGAAAGAGCACCCGCAACCCCAGGGACTGTCATCGAGGTAGCTGGAGGAGTACCCCCGAGAATCCCAACTGACGTCCCATCAGCAGGGGAAGTGACCGGAGCCTGTCCGCCAGAGGTGGCAGACCTCTCCGTCTCCCCGTGCTCCTCGCCAGGAGAGTGAGTCATAACTATCCTGGAGACAAATTGAAAAGAAGATATCAATATGGCACATGAAGGCAATATCAAAGGAGGACAGCTAGAATGCAGAAAATCAATATCAAAGACGGTAAGCAAGATAAGAAAGAAAAGATCCTACTGTGATTGAGTACTCTTAGCCTATAGCCTATCCTAGATACGTACCGCAGGCTCGTAATAGCACTCTAAGTCGAGCGCCACTACGACATCGCACTAATTGCGACTTCAGGACCTGTGTGGGCTACCACTAAAACGTGTCACGACCCGCACCCGCTAAAAGGGTACGTGACGCGACAACGCCCAGCCCTCACCAAAAAATTGGCGTGGAACACTGTAGATTTTTCTACTCTAAACAGTTTATATATATATAACAAAAACCTGTCGAGAATATGGTCAACTCCGAACGGAGGACAAGCAATGAATATATATATGAGTACTCAATCATGACTCTAAGATAACAAAGTAAAGACTGAAAGATAAAGACAACAAGACGATAAAATAATAACCTGTCAAGTCCAAACACCAAATAATATACAAGTCCAAGTCTCTAATACAATCCATAATAATAACAGTCTCAAAAGTAGCTGGAGACAAAGTCCAGTATAAAAGACCTACTCTAACTAAGCAAGGGGTAAGGTCTCGCCAGGCGGAGCTAAGCCCTGGGACCAAAGTCTCCAGGTCTAGGCCCACTACGTCATCCGGACCGTAGTAGGTACAGTAATCCCCCTCGTCTGCATTGTAATATTTTCACCATATCCTGTCAGGATGGAACGAGTACAATCTACTAACAACAGTTTCACAAGATGACAAAGCTATAGACTATAAATAGAGAGTATATACAAGAAAAATTATGGAATGTACATGTGAGTATCATGGCAAGGTAAGCTATAAAACTAAGCTAGAACAAGGCAAGTAAACTGATCATGGCATGTACAAGAATTAAGAATCATATATCTAGGTGTGTGGAATACTAGCTACAATATGTGGCCGGCTTGGGTCTGCACAAGGTCTACGATCAGCCAATCCCACGTGGAGTGTAGGATTGGTAGCATTCAAGGTCTACAAGAATAAACAAGGTGGATAATGACCAACATCTACACTAGTACTCCCCTCCCGACTGGTAGAGTGGAT